>VZRL01003651.1:1198682-1247308 GCA_013397895.1 Origma solitaria | reverse complement strand
GAGCGCCGCGCGACCGCCGCGAGCGCCGCCTGCCGGACGTGCGGGCAGGGAGGGCCGGCGCGGGGCGGGCGCTGCTGCGGGACTGTCCCAGCTGCGGGACTGTCCCCGCTCTCTGCTGCAGAAACACAGAGTTGGTTAGGTTAGATCGTCCAGTTCAAGCTATGAACGAACACCGCCATGCCCACTAGACCATGGCACTAAGTGCCACATCCAGCTTTTCCTTAACCACCTCCAGGAACGGTGACTCCACCACCTCCCTGGTTAGCCCAACCCTTTCTGTGAAGCAATTCCTCATAATGTCCAGTCTGAACCTTCCCTGCTGCAGCTTGAGACTGTGTCCTCTCTCCCATCACTAGTTGTCTGGGAAGAAGATGCCGACCCCCACCTGGCTACAACCTCCTTTCAAGTGGTTGCACAAAGTGACAATGTTCCCCCTGAGCCTCCTTTTCTCCGGGATAAACAACCCTGGCTGCCTCAGCCACTCCTCATGGGACTTGTGCTCCAGAGCCGTCACCAGCTTCGTTGTTCTTGTGTGGACACTCTCCAGCCCCTCAGTGTCCTCCCTGAATGGAGGGGCCCAGAGCTGGGCACAATACTCAAGGTCCAGCCCCACCAGTGCCGACTACAGAGGGACAATCCCCGCCCTGGGCCTGCTGGCCACACTATTGCCGCTACAAGCCAGGACGCCATTGGCCTTCTTGGCCACCTGAGCCACGCTGGCTTATGTTCAGTCGGCTGTTGACCAACACCTCCGTTGACCAAGGACCTTTTCCTCTGGGCAGCTTTCCAGCCACTCTGTCCCCAGCGTGTAGCGCTGCCGGGGCTTGCTGTGACCCAAAGGCAGGGCCGGCACTCGGTCCCGAAGCTCTGCCAGGGCCCGGCGCCGCCGCTCGGGTGGGAGGCGGAGCCAGGGCGGCGGGCGGGCGGCTCCGTGCTGAGGGCAGCGGCCCTGCCGAGGGAGAGTACGGGAGTCGGGCTAAATGTGGTCAAAATCGGTTCCAAATTCTACTCCAAACTAGAGAGAAACGCTGCATTCCTAGGTGAAGTCGGCCCGGTGTTCCAGGGATCAGGAATGTGTAAGCCTTGGAAACAGCCGTCCTCCTCAGCGGCAGGCGTTACCTGTGCGATTCTTCAAATCTCACCTTGCCTTCCAGGGCCGGGACTTTCCAACAGAACGAATAAACCGTTCAGTAAAGCACAAAAATATCTCTTAGCTTAATCATTTATGTTTCCATGTCTTGCTGCCCTACATAACCGAGGCAGCACACTTTAAAACTTTGTACTCTGCCACGTGCGCAGAAAGCTGTCGTTTGGGCTCTGCTGAGTTGGCGAGAACATTGCTAAGGAAGAAAACAATTTAATTTTATTCATGGTAAAGAGGAATTCCATCCTGATGAAATGTATGCCTGCATAGTTTTAGTGTTGCATTGTGGCAGTTGTTTTTACCCCTCTAGTTGATCAATGAGTTGTAGCAGCTCTTGGCTCTCTTTATGACCTTTTGTGTCCTGCCAGTCATTAAATCCTTTGCATTAAGCCTTTGAACGTCACGTCAGCAGCAGAGTGGATGGTAGTTCAAGTCTGGACTTATAGTGCAGAGGTGGCACATGCCCAACCTGCAATTTTATAGCTCTATTTTCCTAAACTCTAGCCACATTAGTTCGTTCAAAATTACATTCTTCAAGCTGGTGGAGTGTATGATACTGGCCTGTATAAGCAAAAAAATTAAGGGAAAAGTGAAGGCTTCATATGACTCTCCAATAGCTGAATAAGTACAGTAAAGTCCTGCAATAAAATACACTTGGGTTAGACTACCATACTCAGCTCTTCTGTGTCCTTCCACTCAGAAAGGCAAGGTGGAAAAATTCCCACTTATAACTTAAAAAAAAATCTGTTTATTTTAAAAATAAGCTCATTTTTGTGTCAGCAAATTATCTTTGCCTATTAAAAAACTGCCAGCATAGTACTGAGGATGTAAGAAATGCTGTAATACTAATTTTGTCAGAGCAAGGAAAAATCAATGGAAAAAACCAGGAGAAAAAAAACAAGAAATGAAGAATTTCAGTTTCCAAGTATATTCCTAATTCCCACTCTATATTTCCCAAACAATAATGATTGGTTACATCATTGTTACTCTGCTGTGCTAAACATAAATTAAATGTCACACAAAAGTCTCTAAATTCTAATTCACATTCAAAGGCCATGGCAAGATTAATGTATATAATTCTCCAATTTCAATCTTTCACGATAGGCTTATTCAAATTCGATTAAAGCTTTTGAAAGGAGTTGCTGTATGCTGCAAGTGAATAATTTAAGTGCTGTCCATATCTGTCTATTCAGCCATTTAAATTACCTAACAGACATTTCATGTGTACTGTCTTCTCAGCATTTAGAGAGAATTTATTCCAAAATTTTCTTCTTACCCATTATTTCAGTATGGGCTACACAATAGCTTACCAGTAAATGTGCGTTGCAGGCAGATCATTATAAACAGAAAAAAAAATAGTATGTTATTGCAAGTTAAATTAAATTAAATATCTCTCAGCCTTCTTGGTGTTTTCGGTGAACATGTTATTAATCCCTGTCTATTCAGTAATATGTTAGGTGTTTTTTGCCTAAGAAATACCCATGGCTTAAGTAGCTTTTAATTTTTGATAGAGAAGGGTGTTAAAAGGTTATTATTAGCTTCTGACTCTCAACAAGGTCAAGAATTAGTGCCAACAGGCACTGAACAAATACTCTGAAAAAAAAAAAAATCTCTGTTCCATGTAAGTTATTATCTGGATAATGGAGGAAATATGGTAATTTTACAGGTGGAAACTGAAGACTGTAATAGATATAACCCCAAATCACAGAAGATTATGGCAAAAGGAAAGACATGTTTATAAGTGTGGATAGAGTGGAAAAAAGGACAAGTTTCTTTTGAATATGTTCTTATTTTGATTTTATATAATTTAAATGCTTAGCTCATGTATTTTTATTCAGAAGTTCTATTAAGAGAATACAAAATAATAATTGCAAAATGAAAACTATCCAGCATTTGTGCTATGACATTACCATCTTCCCTCACATTTTAAAATGTCTTCATAAAAATGATTGCCTTACATTTTTAGAGTTATTTTGAAAGTTTAGGGTATTGAAAAAACCACACAGCAAAAACTACTGCTTTTCTATTTTTCTATAGATGAACATTTCAAAAGGCATTTATTTTCTTAACCAGTTGTTTGGAGGGGTTTTCTTCAGTGTCCTAGTTTTTTTCCCTCAGCTGTTCACCTGACTCCCACTGCAAAATTGGTTCAGTTAGTTATTAACAGCAAGTTGTAGAAATGTGGAAAACATAATGGATTATCTTAAATAAAATGAAGTGGATGTCAGCTTATCTTGAAAAACCAAGCAGTATTTGGAATGAACATGTATCTGGTTCCTAAATGATGCACCACCACTAGGGAGGCCCAAAGCTTCCATGGCAGGAGAAAAACTGTCAGAACAGACTCTTTGGTGTGTAGCACAAAGTATGGCCTATAGAAAATTGGCCTGGCACAATCAGAAAGCACAGAGGTCTGCGGACTACAAAAACACATGGTGAAAGCCACTGCCATCCTGGATCTGCCCTGTGCACTGCAAGGCCTTTAGAGTATGTGCTTCCTGGCCAGCGGCTGTTCTGATATGACATCTCCTGAACCATCCCTAACCAGCAGGGAGCTGCTGTGGCCATGGCTTCCCGGAATGGAGATGAAGAGAAGTACTGAGATATACTGTGAATGCAAGGACATTTGCTGCTGCACCAGAAGATTGGCCCAGGCTGCTGCATTTGTGCTAAATACTGAATCTGACAACTCAGTATATGAAGTACTGACCAGTGTGTTTCCCTTCAGCTGGTGCTTGCTTCTTACTAAACCTGGGCTATGATTAGTAGCTACTGGAAGAGTCAAACTTCCTGAATGAATATGTGACTTGTGGTTCATGTTTTGTGCTCTGAAATGTGTAGCAGTACTGCACCAAACATAAATTAAGGGATGGGCATAATGGCTGAGCATCATCAGGCACAGCCATGACATAGGCTCCAGACCTTCTTATTTTAGAAACTGTTTCCAAGGACGTGCTTGGCTATGCACTGGGGTTTGTTCTATGGATTATTCATATTTCAACCAAGAAAGAAACTATACCCATTAGCATTTAAATTGAGAGATGAGGTTTAGCTAGACTGTAAAATCCTAGGTTAAATAATACTCCTGAAAAAGTCACTGTTTAATGACTATTACTGAAAAGACAATCAAGGCTGTTTATATGTCTAGATTTCAAGAACCTAGGTAATACTTGGATAATTGACACAAATAATTTCTGTGGAGTAAAGTATTTGCCGAACTTCATGGCTCTTTTCAAGATCTGCAGAATGTGCTTCACCAAATTATATTTCTTAAACACAGCAGGGATCTTTCCTCATGTGTTGCAGTGGACTTTCTATTTAAAACTTAGGCCCTATCGGCTTGGTTGGGATCCTGCTGTCATGCTGAGAATGGAGCCAATGGCTGTTACTAATCTATTTGGGATTTAGAGCTCTGTACCTGCAGTTACTTGCTGGAGGAGTCCTGCATTCAAAAACAAAACAAAAAAACCGAACCATCCAAACAAACAAAAAAACCTTAAAAAGGCTGTATTGGTCTTTCAGAACATCCCATTCCTAATAACTGTAATATCATTTGAAATATACAGTTCTTTACCTAAAAGACTTTCATCATGTCCACGTGAACCTTTTAGATAGTTAGATAATTTGTGTAAGTAGATTAGAAAGATTTTTTTTTTCCTACTTCTAGGACTTTGATCTCCTTGGTAATAGAGGGTGTGGTGTGAAACATTACCATTGTCAAGTGACTGCTTATAAGTGCTTCTGAGGACATGTTGGTTCTCTTGTCTTTAAAATTCTGCGAAACATCCCTGCAGATGACAGCAGTTAGGGATTATCCTCAGTATTTAGCAGAGACAATCTTGTTTTGCCAGAAACCTTTATCTTGACCTTCCAGATGTTATTAAAGGTTATGACTGCCAACCAAATTAAATTGAACTCCTCAGGGCAAGGTTCAGTTCTACTTCATTTAAAACCATGAGTGCTGCCAAAAAGAAAATGCATCTGTTAGGGAAAATGATCCACATAGTCACTAGAGTTACTTTCTGTAACAACACCCATGTTACTGCCTCTGCTTCTGCTGCACTGACTAGGAAAGAAGTACAGAATGGCTTATATTTGTAATAGCTTGTCATTACCTTTTCTCAAATGTTTGCAGCAACAGGAAAAAGAGTGTCCAGGGGAAAGCAAGCCATGGTCTAAAGGTCAGAGTTATTACAGGTTGATCAGAGTCAATGACCTCTGTTTTGTGAGGTTGTCTGATTTCTGTGGTAACTTTCACTTCACTGTAGCTTGCACACCGAGAATGTGCATCATGGGGCATAACCCCCAGCTCTTGCTCATTTCCCTATGGCAATAATGTATTTGATGTGTGTACCGCCTTCAATGCAGGTTCAGAGAGTACAGTGAAGAAACCACTTAATGCTTTTGATGTCCAAGAAAAATGCTTAGCTCAGTGAAGTTGATTTTCAGTTGGGTGACTGACGTGGAATGTTAAACATGTTCAGTACTCAGGAGGTACATTCTCTTCACTCTCCTTTGTGCCTCAATTAAATATTTTTTATACTAATTTTTTAACTTAGTCATGTAAGGTCATCCTCTGCCAGGGCCTCAGCCTGGTTAAAGGTACTAAAGAAAGAGTAATCTCAGAAAGACGACAACACACATAGAAATGGCAGGGCATGGTATTTATTTTTGATGGCCTTGTCCTTGAAGATCCCAATCCTGCTTCTATGGAAAGGCAGAGGAGAATTTTATACAGTAAAGGGCAGGGAGTTCTCTGGGAGGCCTCAACTTCACAGTAGCTTCAGTGAAAGCAAAGGGTCATGGACAACTCTTTTTCTCCCTCAAACTCACTCCCAGTGAGGGTAAACTGAAGCTAGGCAAATAGAGCCTCTTCGCTGGACAGGGATCCTATCACGCAGGAGTGCAGGAAGAACAGCCAGGAGCTAGAGAGATAGATGGTGGAAAGGATCATGGTGAATAGCATGGCCAAGATGAGTAGCTCAAGACAGGAGGAGTGTGAGTGGGGCTAAGAGAAAGACTGGAAGAATTTGCCCAGAGAAGTTGTGGATTCTCCATCCCTGGAAGTGTTGTTCAAGGCCAGGCTGGATGGGGCTCTGAGCAACCTGGTCTAGTGGAAGGTGTCCCTGCCCATGGTGAAGGGGGGGCAGGGGGGAGTTGGAACTAGATGATCTTTAAGGTGCCATCCAAACCAAAGCATTCCGTGATTCTATGAAGTAAAAAAATGGTGATAGGGAGAGATTCTTGGAAACAGGGAAACGGGAAGTGTCGCAACTATCTTCAAGGCAAAACAAGAGAATTCAGGGAACTATAGGTCAGTCAGCCTCATCTCAACCTACAGCAAAATTATACAGTGTTCATTGAAAGAATCTCATGGTGACAGAGACCTGGAAACCTGGAGCATGGATTGCTCCAGAGAGGTGACAGAGCTCCAAGGGTGCCACCAGAGGGCACCTCTACTCCAGGCCCAGGAGGTGGTTTGGCGACCCTGAGAAGAAGGTCGCAGAAGAGATGGAGCATCTCTGGGGCCTGCAGTGGCCAGTCAGGCAGGGACCAGGGTGGCTTGCACCCAGTTCATGCCATTTGCCAGTTTGATGGGCCATGAAACAAGCAGCTGCTGATTTTGAGAAACTTATTGCCTTGAATGCTGCCACCTGATTAAGGAAGACTTTTACTTGAGGGGTTCCAGGGCATTTCCAGGTGTCTGAAGTCTTCAAGATTTGAAGCAGCATCCTGCACAATGGCCCTACACCTTGCTACTGCCACTGGAGCACTGGTGGCAGCTGAATGACTGAGTGAGCGGGGGCTGCCAGTCTGCTGTGTTGCCTCAGGCTGCTATATCTTGTTGTATCTTCACTAGAACAGTCCCCAGATCACATCCCATCACTGCCAGAGTCCCTTGTCTGGGTCAGTCATTGCCTGTGCTCAGCTGGGGCTGGAGGTAGGTTGGGAGAAAGATGTGGGGGCTTGGGGCTTTCCCTGGGAGCACTGGCGTGATGTGCCAATGGCTGATAGTCTCTGCCTCCACTCAGCTACAGAAAGCGCTGCACTCCTCAAGCCCCAGTGGTGACCAGCCCCAGCTCCTATACCAGGGACTCGCCCTTGTCCCTCTGTTCAGGGGGCTGTGGGGAGGAACATGCCAGAAATGTCTAACCTGGTCTTATCAATGAGGACCCAGGCAGGGGTAACTGTCACCCAAATGATATTCAGTGAATTTTTGGTCAAAATCGGGGAAATTCTATGCAAAATCGTATCTGCTAAAATGCCCTGTCAGCAGCATCAAGTAGTGTGAAGCCACAAGGAAAGAGATAGGCTTTAGCTCTCCACCAGGAAAGGGACAGGGAGCAGGGAGGGGTATGGCAGTGTTTCAGCACTGACACACCAAGTGGGCTCATGCAAGGAGCCTGTTGTGTGAGCTGGACGTAAAGGATGGGAGCACGTCCGGCAGCACGTCAGCTCAGCCCTACGGCGCAGCGTGCCTGTGTGAATTGATGTGTTCTCACCAGCAGCCTGCACCTTGCAATAACAGGAGGAAGTCCAAGAGGCCAGGAGGGGTGACACAGAGCTCTCCAGTTCATCTGGGCCATGAGGATCTGTGAATGTAGGCGAGCTGGAAATCTGTACAACAAGAAGATCTTGTGCAAGATTTTCTGCTGTAGATTTTCTCACTGCAGTCCAAAACTTGGGGTCGAAAGTGTATATTTATGTTAAATGCTCAGATTTAGCTATGTTAACACATCTTTTGTATCTGAAATATTCTTAGCCCTGCAGCATACCTCAGATTTGCTTGTAGATTTTTGATGTAGAATCAATTCTAGAGCAGCTATCACAACCAAGAAAAGTCTGAATTTAGATTGTCTCCTAAAGACACATGAGAAGAAAGACATTAAAGGTCTCTTTCTGTTTTCAAAAACCCATATTTATAACATGCAGAGCAACTAATGTCCTATGCTTTAGTATCATATATAATCACTGATATTTAATAGGATTCTTTGCCTACTCATTTTCAGTATTTAATATGACCATATTTTAATGAAAGTTGAAAGTTGAAAGTAATAAATTCTCACCCACTTGGATCCATTGTACTTAGAAATTGGCCATATATATTTAGTGCTGTGCTCATGAACAAATCAAAGTTCCCCCTGGAGCCCAGGGAATAAAATGACTGAGGCCTTGGGCGAGTGCTGCGTATTGTAGGACTGGGACCTGTACTGGCTTCACTCTTCTGAGCTTGGTTTGAACATGGCTTCTTCTTCAGCATCCCAGTCATGTTTGTGGTTTTTTAATCTGGAGATAACAAACTGGAAAACCCCATATATTTCTTGTTTTCATAATGAAAATCAGAAAAAATAGATTTTCTTCTTTGCAAAATTTGCATTTAAGATAAACAGAGTGCCGTTTAATAGAGAGCCATTTAGTACAAGAGAAAAGAAAGTTTCTAGTGTGATGAGGAGGTCATAGTTGTTGATTTTCAGTTTCTGTTGGGAGAGCACTGAAAGAAGGGTTTCTTGAAAAGATACCATACCTAAAGAATAAGAAGAATTCCTAACAACCTTTGAAAGATTTTGCAGATTCTCTGGAAAGGTTCCAGGAGTAATCAATATAACTGCCAATAGTCCAGCTACCTGGAAGATGAGCATAAACACAGCATAAATTACGTTGAAGTGTACCCAGGTGAAACGTGCAAGGTCTAGATTGCATTTAGGGAAGCCAGTTGTTTTCCAAACTTCACAAAACCTTTTTATCCCATCAAAGCAGGAAACATAAAATAAGCCTCTTAACAAACAGCATCTTGCATGGTAACCAAGAGCCTTAATTACAATGCCAAGAAGGAGCCTGTTGTTTAGTTTCCGATTTTCTGTTTACATAATTCACAAGCTCATTGAGGAGTGTGTAGTTTCATTGCTGTTCTTCAGAGTCAGGGCATGTTTACTCTTTGCTCTCAATTCACATATGTAATTGTCCTTGGGAATTCATTTAGCTCTCAGAGCTTTAAGTTTGAAAATATTGGCATTTATGTCTTTTCTTACAGTGACGAACTTATCATGGTTGTTGAATAACATACAGCAATGTGCTCAGCTAAGTCATGGGGTTTTAGTCTTGAGGAATTGAAATGAGCTAGATGTGATTATTTTAGGATAAATACTTATTGTCAGAAAAATCCATGTGATCAAAATTCAGTTTTGGTGTCACTTCTGAAGAAATTTCGGGGGAAGAGATCTGCAGCAGGCAGCAACTTCTGCTTAAAACCAGAGAATGGAGGGAGTGTTGGAATAGGTAACAGTACACTGGTATCTGACTGGAATGAAAGACATCAGGTTTCTGATTCTGGCTCACATAAAAACCAGAAGTGGCTGTACCAAGGCAGTGTATGCCTGAGAAGACAGAAGGTACGAAGTAGTCATGTGGGTATGGCAGTTTCTGTACAAATGAGCATGGTGGATCCACAGCTTGAGTATGGATCTCTGACCCAGCACATTTATGTTAAATCTTCAGGTCTACACTGAGGGCATATATCTTAGGTAGAAAGTCCTGGGTCCTTCTTTCAGAAGCAGCCTGTCCAAGACTTCCTCCCACAGCTTTACTCCAACCTGCTTTATGTCTGAGTTTTATCTTTTGTATGGACATTCAGACAAATGCTTCCCATTGATGTTAGTCTATCACTCATGAGAAAGAGTATGTGATGGTAGAGACATGCTATGAATTCCTTCTGCAGAGAAAATGACTAATTTCCCTTTTTTTCCTTCCCTCTCAATCCAGATAACCAGATAGCCAGATAGCCAGAAGGTGATCCACACCCTGGAGAACTTGTTCATCGTTTGTACCTGGACTTATGAAAAGGTTTGCACACAAGGAAAAGAAACTCACTGGGGTCTGGCTTGGTAGAAGCAAGTGGTGATTTCACTCAAAAAAATGTATCTCAGCTTCCCAAGCAAACCTACAAATAAGTCAGGAGTTCTGGGGAAGTTAATAAGTTGGGTGCAGTCTGTTGGTATCTTTGAAGAAGCAGGTGATTGGGGATTTGATTTCAGCTTGAGGTTTCAGGTTTGGATTTGTTTTTCCCCCTGAACCAGGAGAACAGGCTGTAATGAGCACCTGAGCTTGAACTGTGGTCTGAGCTGCAGCTCAAGACAGATCTTTGGAAGAGACCTGCCTTATGTTACATGCTGTGTCAAGTAAAGACATGTTATCATCTCTGTAGCTTCCAGGGGAAAAAGGAAAAATCAAAGCAACTTAGAGATGAACTTTGCAATGGATTGAATAAGGTGAGCCTAAACTTTTTGTCTCATGGCCTATAACATCTCAGCTTTCAGACAACTCGTTGTGAGTCTGTGAGGAAACTGAGATCTATTTCAGACAAGAAGGAAGCAGCATGCTGGAAATTGTGAAATCTGGAAGTGCTAATAGCAGCCCTTGAGAGCAAATCTGGTCAGGCCTTGAAGTTTCCTGCTTAAGCTCATGCTGTCTCCTTGCTGAAGCCTCCAGTTTAAAACTCACTAGTTCACAACTGAGCTGTGGAAGAGCAAGCTTGGGAGTTCACTCTTGGCACACCTGCTTTGGCACATACAGTGCTTGCAAAAGTTTGAACTGTCCGGGTGGGCAGGGGAAGAGAACCTCTTCCACACCATGATGTTTGATGCCACGTGCATCTGAACCAGGCAGGGTGGGCAGTAACTGCAGTCTGGTTGGCTTACTTGGCCCAGGTGTTCCCTTCCACATGGAATTCATGTTGCCTGTGTGTCTTCCTGTGCCTGCACTGGGCAGTGCAGGGCAGGACTCACAAGGATGTCTGGCCCCTTTCCTGTTTGGACCCCTTTTGTCTCCTGAGATGCTCCATTACCTGTTTACACCAGCTCAGGGAGTCTTAGAAACTAACTTTGTTCAGTTGGCACAGATTTATTATAGTTCCAGCACAGTCTCAACCATTTGCAGGTTTACAGCAAAATGTAATTTTTTTTCTGCTAGGCCAAAGTTCATTATCTCATTTTAGAAAAAGGGTGAGACAGGTGCTCTCTGCAAACATATTTAATAAAGCCCCTTGATTGCTCTGAATTATGTATGGTAATTATCTTGTTATATAATTTGAAGCTCTTATATATACTTTCCTTAAACTTGTTGCTTTGATGTTGCATTTGGGCGACTGTATTACTTTGTGGGATACAGTCCAAAACTGTCTGGACACATTCCAAGATTACTAATGCACAGACATATTTGCAAAACAGGACTTTTAAAGTAGAGCAACCATGGGTAAAAGTTTTCTTCCTGGCACTCTGTTTCAAGTTTTGGAGTTTAAAACACTGATTAGTACAGTAATTTTTGCCAGATTTGTTCATTAATCAGTGATAGTAACAAACAGTTTCCCTCTCTCCAGTTCGGAAAAAAATCCCTAAAGGTTCATCTGGAAGATGTATAACCTGTGGGGGATCATATGTGAGTGGAGATTTTGGGGTCCTCTTGGCTTTAAAGGAGGATGTTTAGGAAAATCTCTGCCAAATGAAATTGTTCAAGTGCACACTGGGAGTTTACAGAGGTGAAGCCAGATTTCTACACATGGAAGTTACCTCTTCTGAAAAGTAAGATAAATTCTATGGGCACAAGGTGCAGGTTTTTGTCCAGGACAGCTTATTTCTGCTGAAGACTGATACAGTATTTATATCTCAATGTAAATATGGCCCCAATTGCAAGAAAAAAAAATCCCTCCTTTCCAGCTGATTAATTCCAGAAAATTCCTGAAATATAAAATGAGTATTAGATGATTCTTGTACGATACAATACATACCAAATAAAGAAACAGAAAAAAAAAGGGTAAAAGGACCTATGTCCTGGAATAAAACTGACCAAATATATGTCTCTAAATTGACATTTTATGGGGAAAAGTCTGCATACCAAATTCAGTTTCAATGACTAAACATACGGAAAGTATTCATCATTGAATGCAATACTCTGAGTGGTGGATAACTGAAAAAAGGTGGTTTTTTAGTAATTACTGGATTTCAAATTTTTGTTGTTGTAGAGAAGGCGGAAAAATATTTGGTAAGAAAAAGACAATAGACATATTCTCAATTCATGCACAAAATAGATGTTTAGTTTTTTAGAGAAGGAAATCAGCCCTTAGTCCATGCAATTATCCATGTACTCTTAATTCTGTTGTCTTGCTCATGTCTGCCTTTATAGTGTACGGTGAAAAACTGATGCTGCCTTTGATCTGGGGAACCTGTTTTTGAGCCATCAATCCAGAATGTAGTATTTCCCCTATATACTACTATTAATATTCATTATTGTTTGGAATCATTTGCCTTGCACTGAAATTTCATTAAAAGTGTTTCTTAATAAAGTGAAGAGCTACTGAATAACCTAGAAACACCTGGACACTGGCAAGTAATTTTAATACCCCTCTTTGCATGTCACCCACAACATTAAAATGGGTTTCCTGGTATTGCTTGGCATAATTAAAGTTATGCTCCACCCTTTTTCTATGAAGTTCACAAAGAACACCCTCTGAAATTCCACAAACTCTTTCAGGAAAAATAGAAAATTTGAGAATAAACATTCACAATTTATTTTTAAGTAAAAATTAATCCAAGCCAGGCATGAGAAACCCAGAAGGTGTTGGGTCCACCAGTTCTACATTGCTAACAAGCAAACTAGCAATATATCTATGGAAAACTACAATTTGCAGATCATCCTTCTGTCCCTGTGGTCAAAGTCATAATTTTGACTTTAGGTAGATAAGTACTTGTGTGGTCTGAAGAGCTGACCCCAGCCTACCCCAGAAAAATCCCGGGACATTAAAAGGTGTAACCAGAAACCAGTTGACATCAGTGGCTTCAAATCACTTACATAAATGGAGCAGAGTGGAAGGCCAGGAGAGGGGGTGGATGCAATGGGGAGATGGCCAAAGGGAGAGGTGATGACAGATTGAGTCTATTGTTTTTTAGCAGCAAATAAAATCACAAGGGAGTGGAAGCATGGTGAGAGATGCGAAGATTTATAGTGAAGAAGCAGCAATCACTCTGGTCCTGGTGCCCTGTGAGGAGCAGCGGATGCTCTGATCAGTGCAGGGAACATGGTCATGCCTGCCAACGATGCGCCAGATGAAGCAGATAAGGTCACTCCCTCCCACAGAGGACAGACTTCAGAGCCTTTCTTCTTAGACACATGGGAAAGCACAGGAAAGAGTGGGAATATGGGTCACTACCAATCAAATCTGAGGCTTTCTTGGAGAATTTTTGTAATGCTCCAGGCAAAGGCAGCCACCAGCTCTGGAGTACCACCCTAGGTAAATGGTAAAGAACAAAATTTTAAGTGTAAGACTAGTTCTCACTGATGACAAAGAAAGTATCTGTACATGTTAACCTCCAGCCAAGCCTTGACTTGCAATAAGAAGAGCTGGCCTGATTTCCAGGGGTCTTCATTCAAACACTGACTGGACACCCAAGCCAGAAACCTGTATTATTAAATCAGGTTTGTTAAAATATATTGCTTCCCTCCAGTAGAAAACCTTAGGTACGCAGAATTTACTGGATGGAGGGAAAGGAATTGGGATAACATTCAGAAAAAAAAAAAAAAGGCAGCAAACCAAGCTCCAAATAACAAGCCCATTAATAAGGCTCTCTTTTCAGTGAAACTCTGTTAGGGGGAATAGCTATGCTCCCCTCTTGAAGTGAGCCCAATCCCGAAGGGTTTGTCTGGCTATGAAGGCAGGTGCTGGGTACAGAGTGCCCGATGGCAGT
This sequence comes from Origma solitaria, assembly GCA_013397895.1. Taxonomy (NCBI): domain Eukaryota; kingdom Metazoa; phylum Chordata; class Aves; order Passeriformes; family Acanthizidae; genus Origma; species Origma solitaria. The sequence goes on along the minus strand of VZRL01003651.1, from coordinate 1,233,430 downwards.
CCAGCTGACTCCTGAGGTGCACTGTTCTGACCCCATCCCACCACACCTCTGCTGTAGTTCTTCCCGAGAGCATCCCCACTGGTTCCTCACAAGGCACCTCAGCAATGGTAGCCCCTTAATAAGGTTGCTACTGCTGGCTGGCACCACATAAGGGGAGAGGGGAGCCCTGCTGTCCTTCTTGCCTCATCTGCAGCTCCCAGGCTACAATCCTATCACTCAATAGAGATGTTTTGAACAGGTTTTTTCGCAACATAAATATAACATTTGTACTGATTTCAACTTTCTGACACGTCTGTTGTTACCAGCAGCACTCCAAATACTGTACGAGATGACTGTAAATTGGGCATGTTTAAGCCTGCTCATTGGTTTCTCCATCTGAGTGTTTCACTTCTGCACTAGATGCCACCAGAGTACCTGCCTTTCTGGGGTTTAGGTATCAGCAGTTGTCTGGGAGAGAATACCTTTCCATTTTGCCTCAGGGAAGCAGGTTTGTATGTCCTAGGATCTTGTTTCTTTTATTGACATACAGCTAAAATTGCAGCCAAGAGCTATGATGATTAACTTTTGGGCTTTATTCTATGCCCATTTCTATAAAACCAGGACGAGCAATCGGAGAAATATTGGTGCAAGCCTTCAGGAAAAAGAGAAATCAAGCCAAGCAAAAACCAGCTGTGTGTCTCAGGTGATGGAAAAATTCCACCACTGTGTTTGAACAAGTAAATCTGTTGTACTCTTTCCAACTCTTATCTGTCTTCTTCCTTTTTTTTTTTTAACCCTAAAAAATGTTCATGGCAGGCATAAAAAATTAAATGTATACGTTGCTTGAGACTGTAGGAAATTCATGGGTGCAATTATCTCCATAATCCTGGGTCCATTACAGAGGTGATTGTATCTTACAGGGAAAGAGTCTCATCAAGAGGGTTTGCATAGATGATAAAAGGTTTGCAGGTCAAATATAAACACAGTGCGCAGGCAAATGCTTTCATTAGAGCAGAGTGAGTCCTTTGCTCTCCTTTCACCCTAACCACCCTCAGGGCTGGGCACCAAGACAGGGTTTACAGTCGGGAGATGCATGTTGGATCAGATCTATGCCTCTACTGACCCAGTCTGTTCCACAGGGGACTGCAGCTTGGATGAATCCAAGCTCGGTGGGGTCAAGGTAGGAAGGCAATACTTCAGTCTTGTGGATCTGAGTACCAGATACCCACCCGGGTGGGGTTAGACAAGGTCAAGCAAGATGCCATTAATATCAAAATATAAACCGGATCTTTTCAGTCAAGTCTCCCCACTCCCTTCCTTGCAACACAAGCAATCTTTTTAATGGTTTCTTGTACAATCCTGATGTGCAAATCTACTGGCAGGTATGACAGGACAAACACCCTCTTTCTGGTCATGACAAACCTTAATTTGGAGTTGTGTGCTGCTCTCACAGCACACAGAGGTAAGACTCATTGTGCCTGGGTTATTATGTACTCAGCACAGCAATCTTATTGCACTAGTTGGGTCATCTAGGGGACTACCTATTTTCATTTGAAAAAAGACACCCATGGAGTGTGAATCATACCCTAAATATTGATGAGACTGTGGGAGTGTAGACACCTCGCTGACAGGTAAGCATCATCATTGTAAATGTCAGAAATTTGGTGAACTGAATCCATCCATCACCTGTTTAACATAGTCCTCAGATTGTGGTCCCTACCACACAGAGTACTCCTGAGAATCTTCTGGGTGACTGGGGAACTTGTTTGTCACATACCCTAAGAATAAAAATTTCTTTATTGATCCTTGTCTTGAAATTACATTATAATGTCCTTTGAGCTCTTTTGTCTCTCTCGTTTGCATATCCCCCTGCCCCCAGCATGCACACACACTCAAACCACATGTCCACGCAGAGAAAATGAGTGTATGTCAGACTGAGGGCTAAGTTAATGTGCCTTGCATACAGTGCCATTGTGGAAATAGGAATGGAAAATTTCAATGAGCCACCATAGGCTCAAGCCTTTCTCTCTTGTCGAATGCAAGTCTAATCACAAATAACTTGGAACACTTTTCGACTTGTTGAGAATACTTATGGGTGTGGTTGTAATATGTTTAATGTGGGTGCTAAGGAGACTTAGTAAGTTTTTTAAGCTGCAAGTTTGCCAGGACAGATTCATCTCAATTTGCCTCAAATTTCATTAATGACATTTATTATAGACAATAAAGAATATTAATATTCTTCAAGAAAATGCATCAGCAAACACACCACTGATGTTAAATGTCTCAGTTATCAATACTGAAGTCTAAAGCCTCTGCAGTGTCTTACATAGCTGCATTGCATGCATCATAGTGTAGTACAGTGTTTGGGTGCATCTTTCTTTCTAAACTCCTTAGATAATAAATAAATAAAAGGTGGAGTAAAGGCAACTGATGTGGAGTGTGCTGCAGACTGCCTCTCTGCATGATTTGTCCCCACCCCTTCCGTTCAGGATGACTCTTGAGCGAAGCCTCTCCTCCTTACTTCCCAATCCCAAAATTTGCAGGAGAGTTGAAGAGCACCTGAAAACTGGATGGGCAGCACCAGGAGCAAAACTGTCTGCACAAACTGGTTTTCTTCTTTTGCTGTTTAGCGAAATCTAGCTGGTGTCTCACTGAGCAGAAGAAGTGAGCTGGGCTGAAACAGGATCCTGCACTCCAGGTATGTGATGGCAAACTGATCCATACAGGCTGAGTTGACAGCAGAAAAGGATAGCTACTTTTACCTGCGCTGAAAGGGAAAATCTGAAATTGCTAAGGAAGTAGATACAGCTCTTTGAAAAGGCATGAAACAATCAGTAAAACCTACTCCTTTAAAGAGAGACTATCATTTTGGTTTCAGTACAAAAATTGCATAAAGACAAGTATCAAGGGGCAGATAAGGTGAAGATAAAGGCTGTCAGCTTTGGCAAAAACTGAATTTCATTTTGAGTCTTTGCTACAAGGTGTGGCACAGCAATAGTTCTGAGGACACTGATAATTTATGTTCATCATTAGCAAGTTCACATGAAAGGACCATAATATTTTTTTTTGCCCTTACATTAATGATTTTCCATTCTGTTCCTTGTTTGGTCCATTGATCACTTAGCATTGGAATGAAATGCTGCTGTAGCTTAAAATGTTATCGCTTGACCTGGGAAAAGGGCAGAGATGTCACATCTTGGCATCAGCAGTCCAAGGTCCTGCCAAACAGCACAGCACTTCGAGATCACGTGCTCATACTCACTTTCTGAGAAGTGGAGATTGTCCTTAGCAGTATCTTTGCCTCTGTTTAACCTGAGTGTTTTTAAAAAAGATTTTTAACCTCACTTTCCAAGTAGAGGTTTGTTTTTTCCTGTTGAAAAGTAAGACTCAGCAGAATATAACTGTGATTTGTTGCTCTGTAGAAATGCAGTAGTTTGTATCTGTCCTACCACCCAAAGAAGCCCACCTTCGTGTTGTATAAATAACTCTCCTCAGTTTTTATCTTACTTGCATGAAAGCTGATGATATCAAGACACCCAAGGAAGGGCAGGACCACTGGATAGAAGGAGAAGCTATAAGAAAGCTTTCTCTCTTAAGGAGCAGTAGGATGACACAAGACTAATCAATATCTGTTGTTTTTCTCCATTAATTACAGCTTTCCCCCCGTTTCCCAGCAGGCCCTGCATCTCCTCTGTGCTGGAGCTCAGTGATGAGGAGTGGGGCGTAAAGGTGAGATGCTGCCTGCTTGGAACTGTGCCATAGGGAAAGCAGGAAGAGGAAAAGTGTAATGGCTGAAATTGGTGGGAAGAGGGAATGAGGTGAGACTGCATAAGCAGGAAATGTCCCGGCGTGTTGCTTTGCCACACCATATTGCGTGGGACAAAGCAGGCGGGAGCAAATACAACTTCTGACTGAACAGGATCCCATCAAACTTCCAAGCAGTTCAGGTGTGGCTGAATATTTACTAACGTTCTCCACTGCCTGGTGCCTGGAAGGGAGCCAGCTGGCCGGGCCTCAGTCAGCATAGGCCAAAGAAATAGTTTCTGGGAAACAACCAATGGATGGGGAGTAGGCTGGTTCACAACTATTGCACAGCTTAATGCCTCTTAAACACCACTTCCTTGAAGGGGACACCGTAGGTTGTGCCCTTCTGAAAAAAAAAGACCGCAGTGGAGTAAGACTGTGGCCTCCATCTCGGAAGGCAGCAGTGTTAGCTATCTTTGGGAGTGCCTGTGGTTTCTCCAGGCAGCCTCTTGTACTTCAACAAGCCCATTCATCTTAGGTTATAAAAGGAGAGGTAAGAAGCATTTTTTGTATGTACAGACTTCTTTCAAGCATTTTCAGGCACTTCAGGTATTATGGGGGGCTTAAATTAGGAGATAATCTCCCATATGTGTCACAACTTCCACTTTCATACAATGCCAAAACAATGGAGGCGTTAGTCCTGAAGATCAGGCTACTTCATGCTTCTTAGCACCAAGCCTGACATTCAGATATTGAGAAAGGTGGGATAACAATTAACACATGTAATCAGTTCTCAGTTCTCAGCACAGGGGATTACTGATGATGAGAGATCATCCACCTCATGGCTTTATCTGAACGAGTTTGGTTAGAGCAGTAAAGCCATGTCTGCCCAGTTCCTGCATGTCTACACCATTATCAGCCAGAGGTTATGGTTGTAGTCAAAGGGATTTGCTCAAACTCAGTGCTGGCCCTGCCAGGTCTGGTGACAGCAGCCCCAGGGTTGGGAGAGGATGGAGAAGAACAGGGTCTCTGCAAAATGCATTGGGGAGGCCAATTATCTTGGGTATAAAGCAGTAAAAATACATATAAAGTTTGGATTATCTTGGGAATAAAGCAGTCTAAATGCATGTAAAATTTGGATTCTTTTATTGAGCCAGCGTGAATCATGCAAACTGGGAAGTGTTGCGTAGGGCATAAGCAAGCGGTGAGTCTCTGTGGCATCAACTCTCTGTTCTTCAGTCTGTCCATATCACGGTTACAAGATTTGTCCATATTGCCTAGGCAAAATTTCCCATTACTCTCTGAAATGTAGCCCTCTGCTGCTGTAGTTAATAGAGAACTGAGGAAGGCATGTATTTTTATAGGGATTTGTTACTCTTCCATGAAGATTAGATAGTTTTATGAAGTGCATGTTACTACGCAAACGAAAATAATAGGTTGATGTAGAAATGATGAAGCAGAGACAGTCATAATGTATATGCCTGTGCACTGCACCCCAAGGAGAGTTTCAAAGTCAGTACATGACTAGGAAATGCTGCTATTATCGCTGCTCCTGCAGACTTAATTGAATTGCTTGTATAGATGCATTGTAACACTACTTTTAATTACAGGATCACAATCTACTTTTTCACAGAGTCCATTCCAAGCTCCTGACACAGAGAGTCAGAACAACTTTTGACTTTAATCTGTTTAGCATATCTACTGGCTCATTGTCTCTAATTGCTACTTTTGGAGAAGGGACAAAACCAAATACTCTCACGTATTCTGAATGAGGTTTGCAGGCATGCTTGTATCCTTGCAATCCCTTTCAAGGGCATAGGGGTACATGGCATTGGAATCTAGTTTACAAATCCACACTGCAATTCCTCACTAACTGCTCCCAGTACATCTGCTCCTAGGAGAGCTGTGATGCTGCTACAGAAAGCACAGATTAGCCACCGGGCACAAGCACTGGGAGAAGCACCAAACACTACACTTTAATGCAGCAGTTGAGTGCTGTGGTCCTTGCAAATAATTCAGAGAAATCAGTATGGGCCTCCCCATGTACACACGCATGATGACCCTATGCCTGGGGAGAGAGTGACTTCTGAAGCCATAGTGCTTCACATCAGTCCTGAGAGAGCCACCTGGCAGCAAAACAAATGTGACATGAGTATCAGGACCTACATGTGCAGGTTGATTGTAATTTGATAACTTTGATTTTGGTATTTCTCCTCATTCTCAGCCTAATAACACGATAGACTAAGAGCCATTTGGCACTGGAACATTGCTTTTGCTTTGTTCTACTTTCTCCTTTCATACAAGGACGTCAATGTTATTCACAGAAGTTATTGAACTACTTTCGGAAGAATATATTTGCCTTTTTTTGCCCTAAATAATTTTTGTTAACAAACTGTTTTTACAGACTTGCTGTCTTTTTTTTTTTTTTTTTCCTATTTTCTTTTTTTTCAGATTTTCAAATGGCTGATCCTTTTCTATATGATACTGGAGAAAGAGCTCACTATGGGTGCCTTGGACATGAAGAACAAATTGAGTATCTTAAGGCATATGTTTGTAGACCATCTTCTTTCACGGACAAAGCTGTGATTGTGGTTCATGATGTGTTTGGATGGACGTTCCCAGATATTAGATACATAGTCGATTTGATGGCAGGTCAAGGATATATGTAAGCAACTTTCTTTCCCATCTTCCCCTCAAATGCACTGATAGATCATGAGGCACAAAGCTGGGCATGGCATATGATGTTTCCAATAGGGCAGCCATGCCGTTTCAGTCTGAGCAGATAAAAAAAGACAATGGAAAAAACATTTCCGTGGAGCCATCAAAGCTACTAAAACTGACCCAGGAAAAATGGCTACCTGAGCACAAAGATACGAGGAGTTTTGAAGTGCCAGTGTCCGTGCTGATGAAGCAGCATGGGGGATCAAAAGAGAAACAGTGGTATCTGTTTTAAGTTGTGTAAGCTTTTCAGAACCAAACCTTTTGCTTTAGCTTGTAATAGCAAAGAGGTATATATATGTTTATATAGAATCAGGAGGTTTACTTAATTCCTTTAATTTTGTATTAAGTGTGTCTGAGGAAACAATGAGCATTTATTTATGTCTTTTTTTTTTTTTTCCACATGAAGTCATATGCTTTTAGCTCTGCTGATTGCCAGAATAGGATGAGTAAAACATGATTCAGACAGTAATCATGTAGATGGGTACTCTGGACTAGAAGATATTAGGAGGCATTTAGACATCCACAGATTCACTGAAAATTGTCTGAATTCCGTATCTCACACAGAGCCATCTGCCCAGATTTCTTCAAGGGGACAAAACCCTGGACATCTATTGATCACTGGGCTGACTTTCGTGACTGGATGAAAAATCATGATCCTATGAAAGTAGACAAGTAAGATACATATTTGTTCTTGAACTTTAAAAAGCATCCAGCAAACAAAGGGGAATTTTTATGAAATGTTAGAAGTGGCACCTCACACCAGGGAAAGCTGGCTGCACACGCACGATTTCTTATTCTGGGTGATTCTGGGCACTGTCTTGGCTGGGATTTGAAAAGGGTCATCTGCTCTGCACATCACTCTGCTTATTGCCCCATCTTGTTTCCCTGGGCCCTTTTTTAACCATGTTATACTGGCCACACAGGCTCACAGTGTTTCACAGGCTATGAAATACCCAGCACTATCAGCCCCAAGTCCTGATTCTGCCCCCAGTTCCTCAGGATAAACAGGAAAATGCTTCTACAACTGCGGATGTTATCTGTCAGCTGTCACATGCCCATCTTGCTTTCTGCCTTGCAGATTATTATAGGTACAGATGAGGTTCTCCCGAGCAGCACTACATAGAAATTTGCTAGACTGACCAACAACTAAGATAAAAAGTTGATCGTGTTTCTCAGTGCAAATTAGAGGGGTCATTATCTGTACAGCCAAACAGTGCCTGTAACAAGGCTTCCCTGAATTATGGGAGGCTTTACTGTCTCTTCAGCATCTCTCACCACAGCTCAAAACTTCAGATGTTGATAATGAGGCAGTGACATCCTATTGCTCAGCTACAGTCCTGTAATCTACAAATATTCTTCCGACCCTGTCCAGGCATTCCAGCATCTTCAACATCTCTCAGCAAAGTTTTTGACCATAGAATTGTAGAAGCTGTGACCAATCTTTTTTGAAAAGACAAATTACTAAAAACTATAAAAAAATCCTACTCTGAAGAGAAGCAGATACGTGGGCACTGTCTTAAAAAATTAAGATCTCAGGATATGGCTTTGCTGTCTTCTGAGGGTTCACTTGTAGGTGAACATTCCAGTTCAGATCCATTGGTCTTTCAGAGAATATGGAATCCATACCCATTACTTTCTTGGTACCCTTTCAAACAAACCAGATATGAGAGAGCATGGCCACAGGCCTAGGATGCAATGTTCTCTTCATGTGATTCTCAGACTGGATTTTTTTGGTCAGACTTATCAAACCTGAATGACCATACAAATATACTTTACATTTGAAAATAGTTATTGGTTTATGCAGTCTGCATTTAAACTTAGTTTAAAATTCTGTAGGTAATAAAGAAGATAAAATTATTGAGACCTAAGAAGTCAGCAATTAAAAAAAAAAGTATTTGTTCTCACCTACAATTAAATATTTTACTTTTTTTAATTACACCTCACACAAAAGTTATTTTTAAAACATTGTAGTTACTACCAGTGTAATTTTGAGTAATTGCTACTTTAGCATAACATTCTTGTGTGTGGGCTTGGAAGGATATTTTAGTATTAACTCGTGCAACAGGAATGACATAGGAAAAATCTTTATCTAAATAGGTGGACTCTGTAGAGATAGTACAGTGAAGCTTATCTATTCCTACAGTCCATAATGCAAGATATTGTTCTACTTGCAGATATGTGTTGTCTTTAGTTGTCCTGTCCTAGACAAAGTGATTCAAATAAAAATGTACTAATTTTGAAAACAAAGAAGCAGGTGACAATTCAGGTAAGTATTTAAGTGCCTACACATGTGCTTCCCGAAATTAGGACCAGAGATGTTAGCTCTCATTTAATAATAGAAACCACTGCACTCGGCTGAAATGTGCTTTTTAAAGTAATCTCTGTTTTAAATTATTTGGGCTGCAGACACAGAAAAAAAGTATCATGTATGTCTTGTAATTTACTTCTTAAATTGTCAAGTGTTGATTCTGCAATAGATTCCTTAGTTTACTTTTGTTTATATGTCTTAGGGAAGCTGATGTTGTCTTGAAGTATCTAAAGGATCAATGCGGTGCAAAGAAGATTGGTATCGTTGGGTTTTCCTGGGGTGGAATGGCAGTACATCACTTGATGCTGAAAAATCCTCAATTAGCCGCTGGGGTGTCCCTCTATGGTAGTGTAGAACACATGAAAACTTATTTGGGTTCACTATGCTTAGTTTGTAATTCTACTTATTGCTTTGTAACAATTTCTATAAATACTCAACTCAAAGGTGAGTTGCAGATTTTAATTATGGTTATTTCAGCAATAGGCTATATTGGTATAAAGTTTTAAGAATATTGTAAACAAGAAAAAGAATTAATTCCTTGTTTTAGTATGTGGACAGCAGAGAAATATACTTTCCAAATGCTTTTTCTCCATCCAAATTGCAACTGTCCTGATCTAAGTAATGTACCTGAGTAAACTTAAATAGAAGTTTTGTCTTTTAATTTGTCATTTATCTTACAGGAATGCTAGCCTCACTAATAGACTGTTTCTCAAAACTTTATAGGAATAATTAGAGACTCTGAAGAAAGATACAATTTACTAAATCCCACATTTTTCATTTTTGGTGAGAAAGACCACACTATTTCTTTGGATCAGGTAAGTTGTTGCTCTGGAAAGACTTCTTCTTTTCCCGTAGTTCATTTATCCCACACAGAAATCCTTGTCAGGAACCATTTTCAGATACAGAAAATTGGACAGGTTGGATGGTTCTATTTATATTTCAACTTCCCCCCTATCTTAAGTTACTCAAAGCTTCTTTATTGAGGTGAGAAATGCAGTGAAGAGCAGTCATCAGTCTCTGAGTGGCTAGAGAAGCAGAGTGTGAAACTGGGCAGGGGTATCCAACTGGTAGGAGCCAAGCATCTCAAAAATTTGTATGCTACTGCTATGGATGAGAAATCAGGTCGTTAAAACACTGAATTTGGACACTGAATGATTAAAAAAAACCCACTGAATTTGGACACTGGATGATTTAAAAAAAAAAAAAAAGGCAGTTTCAGCTTCCTAACTGAACTTTCTGATGATGGGGACCAATGACTAATTGCTTTTGCTACAAGGAGACAAAATGAACTGTATCAAAAGAGTGGGCATGAATTTTAGCTGAGACAATAATAACTTGTAGATTCAAAGGTTTTGACTCCTGGCTGCCATCTATGTTCTGATATAACCCCTACTGTAAGCATGTGTGAGAGTTTGGATAAATATATGGGTAGGAAACTGGTGCCCTCTTCTGTGCAGAAACTCTTTTTCCTCAGTGACAAAGGTAACATACCCCCTCTAGCACAGCTGTTTTTTTGGGTAGGGTCTGACTGGAGAGCTGGCAGTGCGCTCTGGGACTGCAGAAGTCATTCATTATTTACTTCTAACTGCATTAGTCAGCATGTTAATCTATATGTCATATGAGTCTCCTCCACATAGGAAAACAAACCATTTACTCCCTGTCCTCATTTTATGGTGAGCATGTCTTTCTCCCAGAGGCACAATTTTGGCAAATGCATCTTTTCTGTCATGTGTTACACATCGGAACAACACCTTTTTCTCCTGAAGCTTTCTTTCTGTGCAGATTGTATAAGAAAAAATTCCTGCATTAAAAAAAATCCTCAAATATAATTCTCTGCACTGAAATAAAAGGGGTCTGTACAAAAAAAACCCCAACAAAACCCCATGAAATAAACTACAGTACTCTCTCTAACCTATGCAATGGGTAGAAGTAAGCTTGAGGGGCAAAATAAGTGTCCATTCTTCTATTTTCTGACTTTTCAATGGTAATAAGCACAAACTTATTAAACAAACAAATAAGCCAGCAAATGTCTATTGGTACATAAACACATGGTTAATACTTCACATGTGTACTTATCACCAAAACACCGTGCAGGAACAATGTCTTTTTGTTGTACAGCAAACTAAAAAAAGAAAAAACCTTTTGTGTTTTCTTAAACACTGTTAGTAAGCGTATGAAAATGTTTTGGACTGATGGTCACTTTGTTTTATGGAATATGTTCTCTCAAGATCAGAGCTTAAAGTGTAGGTTATGGCAATGAGATTTACCAAACCATCCTTGCTGCAACTGTTGAGGTTCTTAGACTCACCCATGTTTTTAAAAAAATGTTTCGGTCTTACAACCAAAGAGTCATTTTCTCTATGACAAACAGCAAGTTTGGCAGTGAAGCAAGTTTGGAAAACTTAAAACCCCACAATGTAATGGAAAAAATGCTTTTTTTAACAGATCTTCTTATTGGAGGACAAGCTGAAACAGTATTGTAAAGTTCCATATAAAATTAAAGTTTATCCTGGGCAAGTTCATGGGTTTGCACAACTGAAGCCAGAAGATATGAAACCTGATGATAAACCTTATATTGAAGAAGCCAGAAGGGATATGATTGATTGGATCAAAATGTTTGTTTGACAGTAGCAGAAAGGAATGCTAGGCTTCAAGATCAGTGATTGATATAATTTGATAAGAAAACAGTCAAGGGAAGAAGATCTCATTTTGAAAATTGTCACAAACTAAAATAGGATCATTTTAATTTATAGCTTTAAATTATTTTCCACAATATTTACAGAAGATTGGGAAATAAAAGTTGGATTAAACGATGATTAGGCATTAAAATTTGTTTGAAATTTTCTTGCTTTTTATTTGCTTCATTATTTTACATTATGACTTTGATAGTGATGATACCGTTTATCCATTTATCCATTATTGTCTTTTCTAGTGAGCACTTCATAATGACTTTACTTCAGTAATTTCAGACTTTATTTTGATATGATGATTGGTGGTCATAAGTGTTCACGTGGAAGTACCTTGGTTTTGCATACAGAGATTCTCTTTTATTATCTACAAAGTATTTGTCTCAGCTGTCCTGGACAGAATTTCCCATGCATGAAAGAAACACTTGGCTATGCTAAGGAGTTAGGAAGGAATGATGTTGCTAGGTGACACCCTTCAGGTATTCCTTTGGCAATATTCAGAAGGGTACTTCTAGTATTCCTTCATCAGCATCAAGAAAAAACATGAACCGTCCCTCCCATGAAAGTCACCCAGACACAAACACTGCAGGAACAGTGGGTTTGTTGTCGTGGTCTAAATTGTGGTGATCAGGCACAGGGCTCACTCAATCCTGATTATATGTTTTGCTTCACATTATATCCTTGTTCCTCTCTCAAGTTCTTCCCTGTTATCACCCTTATACTCTCCCAACATCACATATAAACAAAAATAAGCATCCCCATGTATGTACTGGCTTTGTGTATTTTTCATTTCATTGCCTTGGTAATGACTTGGCAACTAATGTTTTCTCAGAGATCCTCTAAGGAAGCCATTGGCCTTTTTATTTTCTACATCTGTCAGTTTATCACCCTGTCACCTTGTTGATGTCGCCATAAGGCAAGTTAATGCTACCTAGCTCCATTAATATGAATTTCCCCTTGATACTGGTAATGTCTGGCAGTTTCACACACTGCTATCCCATCAGTGTAGCTATATGATCACAGCATGCTGGTTGTACACACACCTCTACAGACCGAGCCTGTTAAACAATACTTGCTCCATGAGCCTCTTTTAAAAGGGCTTACACTTTTTTATGTACTCTGCATTAGATGCATGGGAGGAATACCAAGAAAATGTTCTCAAGAGGCCAAAATAACAAAAAACTTCTCTGGCAACTTTAGAAAAACTGAGAATTTTGGCAAAAGGTTTAGAGCAGCATTCTATCAACATAAAATGTCTCAAAAAGTGTTAACCTTGTCCATTCAACTTAGCAAACTCCAAGACTATTTAACTTTAAATTACTCAAAACTCTGAGAAGAGGCAATTAGAAGAAGAAAGAGACAAAGACAGAAAATCTATAGAAAAGAACAAGTATAGCTACCACTCCTAGTTCCAGTAGTGTTCAGCTGATAGAAATTCCAAGAGGAGGTAGGGTCATGACATGCTTGCCTCATGTCTTGGTGCAAGTATCCTTTGCATTGAGGGTCCCAGTTCCACAATGCTCCCATGTGTGCCAAGGAGAGCTCCAGGCCCTTGGCACCACTCCTGTGCCTACACAGCCTCAGAAAAATTCTCCAAGTGTCATGGCTTGGTTAAGGCAGTGCCATACATGATATCATTTTTGTAGTACACAAGGGGCGAGAATGACGAAGCTGTTGGCAATCACAAAAATAGGAATTGGAGGGAGCTGTGAAAGCAACGTCTGCTGTAGTTTGTCCTGAAGTGAAAAATGATGGTTGCATTATTGGTGTTAAAACCTGTTTGAAGTGGGCTAGAAACATGCACTGTATGTGCAACAGCTTTTTCTGGTCTGTTTTCCCAAATACTACACATCTTGAAAATGAGCATTCGATGGAGAGCCTCTTTAGGTGACGCTTGTCCCTACGATCCAGGTGTCGTAGGTGTGGGATAGCATGTGTGGGATGCAGCTGCACCTTGTGTAAACAGCTTTTATAGAGAGATGTGAGAGCCTGCTTGTACTCTTCTCCAAAGGCACCGAGCCCTGGGTCATCTCAACTGGCACAGGGTGTCTCCAGCCATTCTGGGCATCCAAGTTCTCCTGCTGCTCACAGCACGTGGCCATGTGTGCCAAGGCCTCTGGGGCTCCTGAGAAATTGTTCCTCGGGTTGCGTAGTTGACCTTGGTGTTGGTGGATGCCCTGACCTCGTCTCGCCTCACCCCTCTGTGCCCTCATTCCCTCTCTTCGGTGAGGAGATAAGAAGTTTGCAAGCAGTGTGTAGAAGTTCCCTCCAGGTGTTTCTTTAAAAGCTGCATTGAGGCAGGATGCCTCACACCTATGGAAGTGGGAGGATGGTTTGCCTGGAGAGAAGGAAATGAGGCGGGTTTTGCACATAACCCCTGACTTCTCAGCCCAGACAGCTCTAGTTTAGGCAAGATCTGGTGCAGTTGGCTATCACAGCTTGTTTTCAGCGCTGCATTAATAACAGAACCGTGGTTAACAGCTTCACAGCCAGGCCATCCTTGCTCCAGGAAATGTCCACAAGATGGGGCCCCTCTCCTTGACTGCCACGAGGAAGACTTTTAGGGAGTTTGGCTCTAATTACAGTAATCAACACTCTGAATGGTCCCTGTCAAATCCTGCAGTAAAAGTACACCAGTGTCAGAGGAAACCCGGCCTCCTAGTTAGTAAGTGGGAAGCTGTAGCAAGCAAAGCTGTTCGATGCTGTCTCTATGTGCAGCAAGGCACCAACCTGCTGGTTGTTAAAAGATGGAATGTCACCTCCTCCTTAGGAATCTGTAGTTATTCAGAGAAAACACTGGTTGTCATACAGCATCGTCACACCCTGCATTTTATTTTGCACTACTGAATATTTATCAGTTTATCTCCTGTACGTAGCAAAATGAGATTGCCATGAGATATTATTAGAGCTTGATAAGGCAATGAGTTGGAGGAAGCGTGATTTGAATTTTAACCCAAGGGTATTCTGTTTATGCTTGCTCATCATGAGTAAGATCTTTTTTTCCCCATATAAGCAAGTATAAATAGAGTTATACTAAGCTGCTTAAAGGAATTTTAATTGTGGCAAACACTATTAGTTCCAAAATGCTGAATTAATCTCCTTGCAATTCTCTGTTAAACTTGATTGGCCAAATAACACAAAATCACTTTAAAATGACTCGGCAAACTAAAACTCAGTTGAGAGGGGCAGCCCAAATATTTATCACTGAAAAAGCAGTATTCAGAGAACAGTAACTAATAAATCTGAATTTCTGCCATCCAAATATCGCTAGTGCTCATGAGAGGGAGGAGAAGCCTGTATTGTGGAGACCATTTTTTTCCAGTTTTGTGCCTGGCATTCCTTTGACTTGAGGATCGGAGCTCACTGCATGAGAAGATGAGGAATTGCCACCTTGATGGCATGCCATAGAGGAAACTGGACAAGGGCTGATGAGCAGTGGGGAGAATAAACAAATGGGTGAAGGAGAAGGCACAGAAGCATTTCAAACGAGAGCTGTTTGGAGTCTTGTTACCTATTTCTGCATTGATGCTATAGCCCCAGGCTCACCACTGTGGGTGGGAGAACAGCACAGATGCTCTTGTGCTGTGGTTGCAACATTAGGAGTTCACAGATTAGACTGTGCCCAAACTGGGTCTTACCCAAACCATTTTGCTATTTGGTTTTATTTTCTAGAGAGGGTTTATGTGATAAACTAAGTCTTGAAATGGTTTTTAGTACTACTTGCTGCATTACAATTGTAGCAGAGAAATTGAAGAGGGATTATTGAAAGTGTCTAAAGGTCTTATTTGACATCTATTTGAATAAGTTAGAAAATCTAGAAGGGGGCAAAATGGCTAAGATATATTCCTAACAAAAACCAAAAAGTTAAGCACTGAAGAATGCGTTTTATTTTTATTGCCAGCATGCTGCATTTCACCTTAGTAAGGAGACAAGCCAGACCAAGGAATATTGTTCAGTACATGCATTTACATGGGAAGAGAGACTACCTCATGTTAAGAAGCAAACAGTTCCATTTTGATTAGTTAAGAGTGACAGCAGAGCAAGGTGAAACAGCTTCTAAGGCTAGGGTAGAATAACTGCTCCCTGTGTGACTACCCACTGCCTGCGAAGGGGAAGAAGAGGGAGCACAAAATGTTACTTTGGTTTGTATGAGGCTGTGCTATATGCACAGCACTGGTGTATGTCTCTACTCTTCTGACCACTCTCAGTTCAGATTGCATAGTGCATAACTTTGCAGAGAAACCCCCTGCTGATTTGCCTTCTTCAAGCTGATTTATTTGAACTTTTAGAGATGCCAATTAACGATGGGTTCCCTGGGAAAGGATTATACAGGGGATACAAGAGACCAGCAAAGTGCATGTAGGCAGCAGCAGCTGTGGATTCCCTAAAGAGGAAGGGAAAGAGGACATACAGAATGAAATCGTGAAAGGAACAGTAGTCAGAAAAACAGCATGCTGACAGTGGGGTCCCACAGGAGTAACAGCAAGAGGTTACCAAGTGCCAGCCTGTGAGGAGGAACTGTAAGACCACTTGAGAGGAGAGGTTATGACGCACAGTGTGGGGGGACATCACATGGAAATGTAGTTATCACATGCTAGATTGCTCCAGGCACAAAGCTAGGAATGGTGGACTGACATAAACACTTCCTTTGGCCTTAACACACTCATGGGCTATGCTGATTGACCAGAAATTAATGAATATTTATAGAATAGACATGTCAACAGCTTATTTACAACAAACACCTGGAATTTCCCCTCCCATCTTGCACTACCACGTGTGTATTACTAGGTGTCTGGAGGGGAGGACTGCGGAGGATTACTGGGGAGGACTGCATGGAGATTGACTCATAAGCATAGTTGTTACTGCAGATAAGAACTGATTTTCATTTTTGCTTTCCTGCAGATTCCTAGATGGCTGATGAATGAGGCCCTGCCCGTGTGATACTGGAGGCAGATTTGACTATGAGGGCTGTGGGGCAGGAAGTACAAGTTGAGCACATCTAGGTGGATGTTTGCAAAGCACTTGCCAGCACAGGCAAAGCTGTGACTGTGATTCGTGATATTTTTGGATGGCAACTCCCAAACACCAGATACATGGCTGATATGCTAACAACTAATAGATACATGTAAGAAATGTTTTATTCTCTAAGAAATCCCACTCTTTATGATTTCTAGTCTTATGCTAGAACTGTTGTACGTGAAAGGAAACTGTTACCAGGGCAGTTTGAGAGACATATTTCCATAGTACAAAAAAGAACATTGCTGTGGAATGTGGCAGGGTACAGCATGCTCCCTTCATTCTTTGCTGTTTACAGAAGAAGTGACTGCACACGTAGAATGCACAGAATATTGAAAATATGATGCAGTAAAAAGTGATTCTGATTATTTTCCCAGCAATGTGAGATGGCTTTTAAAAATAGCATGTTTTGAAATACAAGTGTTTATTCTGTTTTTGCAGGTCTTTTTAAAATAAGCAGCCATTCAAGCTGAGTTATGTGATGGGATTTTAAAAACTAGCCATCAGAAAGCAGAAATATGAACGAATGTCATATATTTTGAATATGATATTGAATATGCATATTCAATATGTGCATATGAAAGACTCAAATGAACACATGGGTGTTAAATACCTTTCACATTCATTTTCAAAACCCCGCAACAGTTAAATTCCAAAATGCAGCAAAATCTTGCAATAACTGCATATGGTGCAATTTGCTCCTTCTTTTGCTTTATAGGTTAGAGACATTCATATAGGGTTCAAACTGGCCTGCAGTTCCAAGAAGCCAACCTCCAGGTATTCTGTAGCAGTGTAGTTTGGAGAGATAGTGCCTTTAATGGCCTGAGCCTATGGAGCACGAGGGAAGCCAGATGTCAGCAGATAGTTGCTGTGTGGCTGAGATTGTCTGTGGCACTGAAAGGAGCTCTGTGTCTCTGGAGAAAAAAATGCTCTCTTTGTGAGCATTAGGATTTTCTGGTACATGGGAACAAGGAATGGGTCTACAGTCTGCTCCTTGCTACTGTCTTTCTTGACGACTTGACATCCCCTAATCTGCTCCATGTTTGGAAGTGTGTTTGTCTTGTTACCGAATGCAAATGTTCTCAGCATGAGACTGGATGCACACCCTTCACACTGTGCAGGGTACTGGCAAATCACTGCTAGGAAAATGTTTTGTTAACCTACTGCTTTGTTACTGCAAGAGTCTGCTCTGTCAAAAGTACCCAGTATCTCATGAATTGGTATTTTTCCATTCCACCTTGCACATTTGCCTATGATTCATGTTGAGTCATACTTGTTTTTGGGATACCTTCTTTCCCTTCACCTGAACTGTTAAGAATGCAGTGGTCAAGGGAAGAAGGCTTCAGGATGAGAGCTGAGTGTTTTCAGGCAGCAGTGTCCGAAGGAAGTTGTATGTGTCTTCCCTGATTGCTTCAAGATGCTGCTGAACTGGAACACTGATGTTTACTGAGAAGAAAATAGATGGATTTTTTCCTAGAGCAGTATGGGATGAGAAGCTATGGGAACTCAGTTTCAGAGACCATACGAAGCCTGATGGCTAGTATTAGATCTATATTAGATCAGTCTGAGTGGGCAAAACCTGCTCTTCTGCATGGGTTTGGGAAGGTTCACTTTCAAAGCACTACGTGTGTTTCTGACAGATCCTTACCCAAAAGCTGCACAGTTTTGCCCATACATTTCCAAATACAATTATGCTCAGGATGTCACTGTTGGGGTTTTGTTTTCATAGAAATGACCAAACAAGGTGAAGAAAAAGAAACGCTTGCAACATACTTCAGTCTGATTTAGGCCAAACCAATCCAGTCATTTCACCATGTCCAATGACATCTATGAGGTGTGTCTGAGGAGGGAGAGAGCCAAAGACATTTTAATAAGTGAAAGATGATTGCTGTTTCCCAGGGATCCCACTGCTTCCAACTGGGATGGGTTTGCGAGAGCACACAGCAGCACCTGGTGGTGACCTAGTGATGGCAGCCTCCAGAGACCCTGCTTGTTTCCTTCTGCATGAGGAAACTCTGCCATCCTCTAGTGAGTGAGTGCAGCATCACAACTGCTGCTGGGCATGAGACACATTTCAGCCGAGGTCACCCTGAGCCAGGGTTTGGGCACCCCCGTGATGCAGGAACGCTTGAGTACTGTGCGTACTCTTACTGAACTTCCCTTTTTCTGGTCACCAAATGAGTAAAACACTCCTCCCTTTCTTCCCACGCAGTTTCCCTTCCCTTGTTCTTTGCCGACCTCAGTCCATCAGGCGTCTGTTGTTTTGGTTTTTTCTAGCTCATAAGTGAGCTTCATCATGTGCTCTGTAGTAAACAACTAATTTATGTAATTGTCTTGGTTTATATGGAACCCATCAATGATGGGTTCATGTTAAATGCTGTATGTTGTATGCAAAATGTAAAATTTTTGTAATCAGGACATAGTTTTGTTATCTTTTACAATGCAATGAAGGGCCAAAAAAAAAATCTCAGTGTGGGATTAACTAATTCAATTTTGATTTTCTTTGTATGTGTCTGTGTGTGCAGAGCCAGCTGCCCGACTTTTTTCAGGAAGAGAAGTTTAGAAGCCTTCTGATGGTCTGAGTTGGAGGACTGGCTGAAAACTTGAGATGGCAGGAAAATAAGTAGGATGTCAGGGAGCTGGATATCACATTGCCTCCTGTTGTCAGATATTTTTTCCCCCTTTTTTTTTTTCCCCTTTTCCTTTTTTCCCCCTTTGTTTGTTTTTGTTTGCTTTGGTTTGGGGTTTTTTTGTCTTTGTTTTGTTTGAGATTGGATGCAGTTATTCTACTAGCAAAGAGGCCCTTTTAAATCACTTCCTTGAAGTGGGTGGAATCAATGATATTTTGCCTTGAAGAGAGTTCAGGGACAACTCCTTTATTAGTGTCTTTGTGAAGAACTTTTGTTATCTGCTGTTGGTAACATGGGCTGCAGAGTTGCTTCCCCTGCCACAAAAATATGTGCATATGAAAGATTCAAATGAACACATGGATATTAAATACAATCTCCTTCCCACTTCAAACCTTTCACATTCATTTTCAAAACCCCGCAACAGTTAAATTCCAAAATGCAGCAAAATCTTGCAATAACTGCATATGGTGCAATTTGCTCCTTCTTTTGCTTTATAGGTTAGAGACATTCATATAGGGTTCAAACTGGCCTGCAGTTCCAAGAAGCCAACCTCCAGGTATTCTGTAGCAGTGTAGTTTGGAGAGATAGTGCCTTTAATGGCCTGAGCCTATGGAGCACGAGGGAAGCCAGATGTCAGCAGATAGTTGCTGTGTGGCTGAGATTGTCTGTGGCACTGAAAGGAGCTCTGTGTCCCTGGAGAAAAAAATTTTAAAACTCAAAAAGCCCAGTTTAAAAGTACTCAGTGACTCAAACTGTGAGAAAGCATAATTCTGATCTGGTATCTCACTGAGTGTAACAGACTGATCCTTTAAGGTGCTGTAGGGAAAGAAGAAAGGAGGCCTTGATTGTGCCAGAGAACTTTCCCAGCACTGTGTAAGTGCCCCCAGCGTGCTGATGGCTGCACCCTCAGGACACAGTGAGGGCCAGTGGCTCCCCAGGGAAGGTGGTGCTGGGAGCCAGGAGGAGTATCACATCTTGCCCTCCTGCGTGCAACACCACACATTCATCAGCGAAGACTTGGCACTAGCAGGCTCTGCCGCCTTAATAACAGAGAGAGAAGCTGCTGGCAAGACAACACTGAGAAGGGGTCAGACTAATTAGAGGCCAAACTAATTAACTTTCTTGGGAGAGCAAATATCTTGGATTACTGGGAGTAGCTACATCGAACGTTGCTGAGCTTGGGTATTTGGTGAGAAGGTTATGGGAGACATAACTGAACCATTTCCAGAGTGCTCCTGTCTCAGTTGTCGTGGAAACTTTTTCGTTTGGAATCTGTCCCCTCTCTGCTGCAATGGGAAGGCAGGGTTGGGCGCTGCCTGGCATTTCTTACGGGCAATTCACACGTTTCAAGTGTCAGCTCCAGTCGGGAAAGAATTTTTTGGCGCTTAATTTGCTTCTTGTGTGTGTTCGTGTGTTGGCAAATAATGTTGTGTTTGCAAGGCTGGTGTATTGGGGAATTTTGCTGGTGTACCCAAGGGGGTGAGGAACTGGGGCGGGGAACACCCTGGAGGGGATATCAAAGCCTGAAGTGCCACCTTGCTCCCACCGATGCCTTCTCTTTACTGTCTCTGCATGGTGACACATGCTAGAGGGGTAAACAGGTATTTTCAGAGCACAACATCTCGGGAAGATGTATTTCAGGCTGCATTGCAAATTCTGAAAACATCTACTGTGTTTTTTACATTGGCTTCCCTGCAACAAATGTTCCAGATGACAACTTATGGTTACTGTCCGCATTTTCACTGGCTAATAAATAGTATTTTCTGCAGTGGTTTTTATTACTTTTCCATCAACATAAAGCAAAAGTCCATGCAGCTTCTCACAGAATGATAAGCTTTTTTAACTCTTAAGTACGTAGGTGTATAATCAATAATATATTTTCCATCCCTTTAGGTTTTCTTTGATGTATATTGAAGTTGCATTTTAATTGAATCCCATTGAGATTTTTTTTCTCTTTCTGATGATTTTATACTCACAACACCTAACATTTACTTTAAATAATTAATTATTTAAAGTATCTGAAAAGAAGCATAGTAGCAGCAAGATATGGTGACAGTTAGATGCATCTCTATGTTTTCATATTTTCAAATGTTTTTCTGTGGCTGCTTGATTTACACTTTCTCATATGCTCCAGAGAAGCCTATGCTGTCCTGAAATACCTAAGGGAGCAGTGTGGTGCAAAGAAATTAAGGGGTCATTGGTTTCTGAGGGGGTGGTGTTGATGTATGTCACCTGATGATCACACACTCAAAATTAAAGGCTGGTGAATCTCTCTGTGGTAGGTGAATTCAAGAATGTCCTACCGGCAGGTACACATGCATAAATGTATTGTGTAACTTAAACACTTGGTGTAGCATTATTTTTTTCAAATGAGGCTATCACCTGATGAAGAGAGATATTTTCAGCAGAGCTGGAACGATACTATGCAAAGAAGATATTCGTTCCTAGTTTCGGAACAGGTCATAGCAGCCATGTCCTTATTTTGGATCTGGACACACATACATGTTGTCCTTGGGTCACTTTCCCAATTTAGCTTCCTTTTTCCTGTTTACTACTGCTCTGCATGCTGCAGAGACAGAACTACACCCAGCAGCAGAGAGGGTTATTTTTGTTGTAGCCGTGGTGTAAAGTTAGATTGCAGTTATTTTAACACCGGCTTTCCTTTTGTGCTCTGCTCAAGAAGCAGGGATAGCTGAGCTGCTGTTTTCTGATGTTCTCTGAATGTACATTTTGCACTACTTACTAAAGCATTTCTTTTCCCAGTCAGTTTTCCCAGTCCCAGAAAGGACTTAGGTTTGTATGCACAGAAATGATCTTCGAAGCCTTAGTTCAGATATTCAGTCTGTATCTTAAGAAATTGGCTTAAATAAAGTTTTAATCTGGAAAGGTATTCTTCAAGGATCCATGATTCCAGCAGCTCCAAAGTAAAGCTTGTATGTATGGCTACATATTGTGTGAGATATGAACATTTCTCACTGCAGAATTAGAATGCTCTATTTGAGTCTGGATTTCCCCTAAAATGTCAATTGAAGATTTTGTCTTCATGTTTTCTAGGACTAATCGAAGATTCTGATGATATATCCAATATCATGAGCCCTACATTCTTATTTTTTGCTGAAAAAGATGACTTTATTCCCCTTCATCAAATATACTAATAACCCCCATCATCTTTGATTTCTGTGTGTTTTAATTTCCATCCTGAATTGCAGGGGTCAAAACTCAGCCTCCTAATAGAACAAACAAACAAGCAGAAAAATGGAGCTAGACGTAGAAGGGCTAATGTAACCGAGGCAAAGAATGAAATTTAGATTTATATTTTTTAAGACTTTGTCTTTTGTAAAAGTATGGTTTGTAAGTCAAAAAGTTTTATCAAAAATTCCACTGTCATTTTGGAGTAATCTGCTCAGGGACCTATCCTTTGCTGTGTGACATTTTTTTCTGTTGGTCCTAGGAACCCATAAGCCATGTAGGATGTGACAAATTGCATCCATACATGCCTGCTAGAGGCTTTTTGTTCAGTTATAGTCTATGTAGCACTGCTATATATTTCACATATAGAAAATACTTTTGTTATGCCCATGTCTTTGCAGATTGTGAGAACTGCTTTAAACAAATTTTCTGGAATCTGACTGCAAAAGTGGGTGTCATCTTTTAACATGCTTTGAAATATTCTCCAGCTCCTTGAGATTCATATTAATGTTTGAAGTTTGTTAGACTAATGGTAAGTTAATCTTTTTATTGTGGCCCTTGTTAATCTATGTTCCACATAAATCACAAGTCCAGAATTTAGGGACACAAATTCATTGGTGAAGTTCATTTAGTTCAAAGCTTTTTTTTGACTTGTAGCCTGGTGGCAGACATGTATTTAGCAGGTGATACAAAGGAGAACATCTTGTTTCAAAATTTGTGGCTAAGGTTATTCCAAGAGGGTACTATTTTCTCAGATTACCTGTGGCTCTGTGAAACATTAGAGATGATTTCCTGATCAGTTTAGGAATTGAAAAGTGCAATGCAATCTGCAGACAGGATATTTTAAAGTGAGACTTACAACCGTGGCTGCTGTCTAAAGAAGAAATCTTACATTTCAAAATAAACCATGTTTTTGGATGATGTATCTTGTTTCCTAGTTTTTCCATCAACGATGTGACAAAATTCTTCGTGTTGCATCTGCTCAAGATTGCATCCAGCTCAGCACTCAGCATCCATCTGTGGCCAGCAATGGCTTCACAGGGAATATCCCCCCTTGATAAACATCCTGATGACCTGTCTGTCCCTCAGGGGCTTTCTGAGCTAGGTGTTGCCAGTGCTGCTTTGTGTTAAATGGCCGCTGGTGGACCAAGAGTGTGTGGATTTATCATCCCCTTTTGGAACTTGCTTGAAATGCTGATCTCCAGCACATCTTGTGACGGTGACTTCCATGGTTTAATTACGCCTCATAATTAAAGAGGGAGAAGGCCTCATGATCATTAGTTTGAAACCAACTGCCTCATATCTTCGTTGGGTGCTGGTATTTCTAAAGCTGTAAGGAAACCAAACATGAGTGTATGTCCCTTTTCACCTTTTTAGTGCTACTGATAAAGAGTGCATGTAATTTAAATGGGGAGAAAATGTAATTTAGGAAAGTCTTAATTTTA
This sequence comes from Origma solitaria, assembly GCA_013397895.1. Taxonomy (NCBI): domain Eukaryota; kingdom Metazoa; phylum Chordata; class Aves; order Passeriformes; family Acanthizidae; genus Origma; species Origma solitaria. The sequence continues at coordinate 1,209,711 of VZRL01003651.1, read as the reverse complement.
CAAATGACAGTCTCTCAAATTAACTATACTGTCAGAGAAGTATTTATTGTGGTATGTCTCAGGTAAAGATAGTCGACAGTACTAATGGCCTGTCTCTTAATGGTATTTTAACTTCATTTGCTTTTCCCCACACATTTTCCTCCTTTACATGCTGCTAATGGCCTCCGACCTTTCCTGTGGGGAGATCTTCACAGAATTCCGACCTGAAACTGCTGTTTAACTATTGCTTTCCATATGACAACATCTATATGTAATGCTTTAATGCAGCTGTTCCCTGGGTGATACAGCTGTGATAACACATATTTTCCAGGAGCAGAATGCAGAACTCTGGAAGTGTATTGTGCCTTAATTACCCCAGTGTAAAACCTGGATAACTCCCCATTAATGGTGTTCCATTAACATTAGAAGGTTAGCTAATGTGGAAGAGGACGATCAGGACATCTATTTAGAGAGCAGCAGTCATTCATAAATTCTGGAACGGCATGTGAACTGGAACACTAACACTGTGACTAAGCAAAAAGGAAAAAAACAAACTGCGATGTAACATTTTCTTGAAATGAAAGGGTAGACAGCTATGTAACCATATGATCATAGTTACTTTTTATATATATACATACACAAAAATATATATATGTATATATAGATAATATATATATTATTACAGTTACTACGAGTACAGCCAAATCTTAATGATAAAACTCTAAGTCCCTGCCATGAGTAAGAGCTGGAAATGTGAGATCCGAAAGGTGTGTGTTTACTGTGTGAAGTGAAGCCAACTGCAAGTGTGGAGATCATGGATGCGTTGAATTGAATTTTGACTTCTAAGTGAAAAACCAGCATGGATTGCCTATCAAGGAAAATGAAACAACAGGCAGTCAAATTAAAAGCAGTTTAGTTTCCAAAGTTTAATGTTAACATTAAGGTAAAGTGGAATAGTCTTATTTATAGAGAATTATTTCCAGGACCACATGACTAAGAAAGTGGAAATATGGTTAAACAGCTCTAGTGGAGAGAAGGTTCTGCAAGCATTGCTGTCATTTTCATTTTCTAGGAATGATGAAACTCACAATTTTCCTCTCATTTATTTGACTGCTGGTCTCTAAAGTTGGTATGGAGTACCTAAGGTCCTTGTATGCTATAATTTGTAGTGCCCAGTTGGGAAGAACCAAAAACTTAAAACAAAAGGGTTGGATTTTGAGCCTTGTGACTTCATTCTGGTATTCTTGGGTAGACTTTTTTCATTCGTTTGACTTTATTTTAGGGATTGCAAACAAATAACACTAACAAAGTTATTTAGAATATGATTAAACAACTTCTATATGAGGACTAAATTGTAAGACAGAAGTGCAAACATGCATTTGGTCTACTTTCTCGATGTGCTTCTGAGGAAACAGAGAGTTTTGGATTGCTAATATATTTAGCTGAAGGTCTATAAGAAACAATCCTAATAATCCCATAAAAAGAAAATCAGGAGAATGGGAAGGATAAAAGCATCAGCCAGAGACCTCAATTAAAAAAAAAAATTATAAAATATCCTGTGATAGGAGAAAAAAGTCACTATTTTAAACTCTTATTGTATAGCATGTATGTACAACATTCTAGAAAGCTGCTACTTTCTTACACACTGCTTATTTTCATTCTGAAAGAGAAAACATTTTCCTGTGTTATATAAGCTTTGTCTTGTATAGAGCGTTGAAATGGCATCTCTACTTCTCTGCCTCACCCCACTGATGGCTTTAAAGATCTTTTACCCATGCATGAATATTCTAAGGAACTGATTATGCTAATGTAGTGTTTAAAAGCAGTACTACCCCAACCTTTAAAAACAAAGACCCTTTAATAAAAAAGAGGGTTTTTTTCTAGATGGGTTGTTCAGCTAAATCAACATGTTTCTGAAACTGAGAGACAAAGCCCTCCAGGGCTGAATACCATTACTTGTAAGCTCAGGAGAAGGCTGGGAACGCAGCGCCAGCAGCTCCCCCATGGCAGCGCAGCCCGCCCTCGCTCGCAGTGAAATGGACAGCTTTGAAAGCTCCGCCGGGCACAAAGATAAAGGCAGGAGCTTATGTAACTCTCTTTTGAAGAAACCTGATCCTTGAGCTCACCCCTCTCGTGGTGTGAGCTAGCGTTTGTTTGGGGATCCAATTCAGCCCTAACCATCCGCCGAGCTCCCGCATCTGCCCCTGCTGTGTCGCACGCCTCCTGTGCTACAGGTACGTGTGGGTTTGGTTTGGTTTTTTAACTCATGGCTTTTTTTCCCGAGAAATGGAGAACAAGTGCTTGCGAGGTGTGACTCAGCATGTTTGGGAGACTTTCATTTTATTCGCAGGCAGAGTGCAAGATCATTTAAATGCAAGTGGGGGTTGCTTTCTTCCTTTTTTTCATTTTCCTTTTTGAGATGATAGTTCAGAAACCTTTTATTTTCCCTCCAGAGGTGGGGAAGATCTCTGAGGAGGAAGATCCAGGAGAGTGTGTTGAAAGTGATGGTACCACACAGCAAGATCTTTATATTTTTCTGGCTCATATTTTTCAGACTCAAGTATCTGAAAATTAGTTATTGTTTGGTCTTCCAATAAATTCTCAAGTGCTTGCAGGTGGAAATGGTGGTACACCAAGGCTGTGGGTTTGCAAATCCTCCCGGAAGAATATCTCTGGTGAATGTAAGAGAAGAGGAATTAATTTTTAAGTAATGTTTCAGTAGCATCTTTGACATAGAAAAAGATGTTATTTGTACGTTCTACAGTAGATGCAGAAGCACTGCAGTGTCTTGCCTATGCTACAAAGCTTGCAAGTTCAAATGGCTTATAAACCATACAAGCCAATGCTATCCCTCACAGTCTTGTGAGCCTGGAGCTCTTTTCCTCAGTGAATATATATATATACATATACATATATATATATATCTTTAAATATTTCATGTTTTAGGTGTTGCTTTACATTTTATCAGATAATAAGAAATGTTTGCAATTAAAGCCTTTAAGGATATACTGGTAAGAGCATGGCATTTGTATTTTTGGAATTCTGAAATATCTCTCTCTTTAATATTCAGTTCCTGGTTTTATTATATTTTCTGACTTAGTCTAATCAAAGGGAAATAGTTTATAAATCAAATATTAGTTATCAACTCCTTCCTACTATACATTTGCACTGTATTTTGCCTTGTATGCTCATGTATTAATTTTTTTTTCTGGTAGACTTATTTTAAAATCGAAGTCTTTTATGTGAGACCACAACATGTAGGGAAAAAAGGACACCTATGGGTGGGTGTGGCTTTTTAAAAAAGAAGAAGGAGAGGATGTGTAGGATGTGCGCACAGAGATAATACAGCTTTCAAATACAACACTCCTTGTCTTGAATTGATCTGTGAAAATGAAATCTCCTGGTGTCTGCATTCCAGCACTGGTAATATTGTTTGGGATATTCTGAATTTTAAAATCATCTTGGTCCCTTGAAGTCTGTGCAATTTTTCTGGCTGCCAGGTTGTTTGTTGGCTTTCCTAAAGCTGTCTCTTAAGTGCCGCAGCTCTTTAAGTCTGAGAATGTTCAGTAATCTTTTTCCTATTACTCTTGGTGAGTGTATTCGACACAGTCAAGTTTGAATATCCTTGTTTCTGTACTAGCAAACTTTCTATGGTAGTACACACAATATATTGGTAGAGAGCTTAGGTAAAGCTTTATCTAAAATTTTTCCAAGTTCTTGAATCATTTGTAGACACTCTGTGAATATTCAGAGGCGTTATTCAGGTCAGTTCACTCAGTGGGTTAACCTAAAGTTTATGGCAGAAAATCATTAACTTGAGTCCAAGGAGCTGCATACAGGTGTGTGAAATTCTGCTGGTACTTTTTGACCTTTGTGAATTACTTGTTTATTTTCATTTAAGCAATAGTTTGAAAAAAATTAACCATACCCTACTCTTACCTTCTTGATAAAAGATTTGGCTCAACTTGAAGATTTTGGTTTTTTATGTTCAGTTGTCCTTTTTTCCTATCTTGGGGTTTTAATGCATTCTTTATTTAATATTACAGAAGTACTATTTCATTCTCTGGCTTTTGCTGGTATATTTTTCTTTGCACCTTTCTTAAGTATCCTTCTTCAAAAGTCTGCAACATTTAAGGCTAAAGCTGTTTAGACAAAGGATTTGTTGACACTGAAAAAGTCAGTTATGTAATATTTTAAGTCTGTGGATGAAAATATAATGTTTAATCTATATGTAATTATATCTTCCTACACAGTAGCTGTTGTTTTTTTTCTTTCAAAATGTTAAGTCTTGTATTAAGCCTTTCCTGTCTACTAAAGAAAGCTATGCATTCTTGACAGGAAATAGACATGATGAAGAGTGGAAGGACTAGCTTCATCACTATGTAAATAATCTGTGATGGTTGCCTTGCTGCTTGCTCATAACTTTATTTTTATTGTATTACTTACTGTAGGGCATGGAAGTCCTAGCATGTACCAGGTCCCTGCTAAACAGTTCGTAACATAAGTAACTCTAACATGAGTTTTATTTATAAAAAACAACCCAATAGGCTTATTGACTAATGTTTCATTTTAGATCAAACAGTAATGAGCATGTTCACCCTATCACTGTAATGATTAAAAATTCAACAGTCTAAGATACTGCTGCCTTTTGAAATTTTTCAGTGTGGCATGCTTTGGTATTCACTAGTGAATATTTTTGTTCTTTAGTATCACACATGGCCAATGAATCGAGGCCCTGCCCGTGTGATATTGGAGACAGGTTTGACTATGGAGGCCGTGGGCAGGAGGTACAAGTGGAGCACATCAAGGCGTATGTCTGCAAACCATCTGCCTGCACCGACAGAGCCGTGATTGTGATTCACGACATCTTTGGATGGCAGCTCCCAAACACCAGATACATAGCTGATATGCTAACAGCTAATGGATACATGTAAGAAATACTACTGTTTTCAAAGTGTCTTTTTAATAAGAAAGTTTGTTGAACCAGATATTTCCTTTTTTCATATAAACCATACAAACAGAAATAAGTCCACAGTCTTTCTTTACCCCTTTCTCCAAAGAGTTTCCTGTTAAAACAATGAAAAAAGTCTGAAATAGTTGAGTAGTCTTACTATAATGAGTTAATAGGTAAGCACAGAAGAAGTCAAGAGAAACAGAAAATTTTCTTATTCTGCATCTTTCATCCTCCATGAGCCTGAAGCAGCCTGCTTCCTCCCTCCCTCTGTGCAACCTGGCTGTTATGGTAAAAATTCCAAAGAAGCTGAAGTTCTTTTTATGAAGGAAGAGTGTACTAGCTTGTGCCAAATAGAGAAACAAATTCTCAAATATGTGAAAAACATATTGAGTATTCTCTTTCCTGTATTACTGGGTTAGCGTTCCTTCTAGCCTAAATGTACGTATCATGTAAATTGTAGTTTGTTTTGTTTGGTTTTGGGTTTCTTTTTATGTTTGGTAGGAAATCACCAAGGATTTTCTGTTACACTTAACTATTTATCAAATTAATTAATGAATTTTAACAGGGAAAAACGTTACTGGAAATTATACTAAGTCTTATTAGATGTAGAAAATTATTGAGGGTTGCTGGTACAATGCTTTGATGTGGGTTAAGTACTATGTATTCAGCAAAATGAATTTGTTCTGTAGTACATATGGTCTTCCCTTTAATCCTTTCTCAGTATTATTTCATGAGCATAAAATATGTTCATTTTTCTTGCAGAGCTATCTGCCCAGATTGTTTTGTGGGACAAGAAGCTTGGAAACCTTCTAATGACTGGGCATCTTTTGATGACTGGCTGAAAACACGAGAGGCCGGCAAAATAGACAAGTACAACCATTGTTCCTTATCCAGTGAGGGGACATCCCCATTTCATTAGAGTTTTTGCCTCAGTAAAAATGTAACATTAGATCCTAAATTATTAGTGGGTCAAATATAACTGGATGTCCACAAATAAAAATTTCAAGCAGCTTGTGGGACAAGCTTGTGGTTATGTGAGTGGTGCTTTATGGATAAAAGTAGATGTTTGAACAAGAATTAAAGTGCCCACTGTTTACCTGTGCAGAGAGTAGAATACAAATTTATGACTGAAAAGAAAAGAACCAGCAAAGGCTGGAAAATGCAGCTCACTCCTGCCACTTCAGTTTGATTCAGTTCCCTCAGGGAGGCACAACTTCCGTGGATTTTAGATAGGGTGCAAATGCAGTCAGCAAACACTATGTAACTAGGGAACATTTCTTCTGCTCCCCATCAGGTCACAGCTAGTTCAACGCATATGGCTTTCCCACTCTGCTGTATTTCCCCCATTTTTATCTGACACATAGCTTGATTGCATAAAGTTACTGCCGATTTAGAAAAAACAATTTTGAATTTGCTTCCACAACTTTATAAAATATTTGTCTTCCTCATGAGAGATAATTTACCTGTAAGTCACATTTGTGATAACAGAATGCTCTTGGCTGGCTGTGTGTCTCAAACTTTTATTTGTGTTTGCCTATATAACAACTACTGCTATTTGTGAAATTAATTGGACTGCTGTCCATAAAATCACCTCATATCCTAGTAATAGTGTTCTAGGAAGACTGATTTTTCTCCTTTGTCTAATCCACTGGAATTTCTCTTGTATTTTAGAAATGAATAATAGCAAAGTAGGGTTGTGAGTTGACCCCAGCCAGTAGCTAAGCACCTGTACCACCACTCACTCCCCCAAGAGGAACAAGAGAGAGAATAAGAGAAACAGAGTAAGAAAACTCATGGGTTGATATAAAAAAAATTTGATAAGTAAGGGAAAGAGAGAAGCCAAGAGTGATGGAAAGACAGTCACTCTATCCCAGAAGCAGACTGATGTCCAGCCAGTCTCTGAGCAGCAGCCACCATAGAGGCCAGGGGAACAAGGCTAAAGCCTTAATTCACTTTCATTTGCTTGTCTCAGAGAAATTGATGTCGTCCTCAAGTATCTAAGGGACCAATGTGGTGCAAAGAAGATCGGTGTCATTGGGTTTTGCTGGGGTGGAGCAGCAGTGCAACATCTGATGCTGAAAAATCCTCATTTAAAGACTGGAGTATCCCTCTATGGTAAGCCTGAAATGCCTACTACAGTCTGAGCAGAATACCAGTGCAGGAATTCTGTAGGGCTATTACTGTAAAAAAATTCACTGTGACATCTAGTGGAAGAAGGTGATTGTATTATAAATAATCTATAAGTGATTTAATTTTGCATAATCATATTTTTACACTTAAGTGTAGCTAGCAAGATCTATGTATTTAAAGAGTAACATGACCAGATCACATCTGTGAACACAGTGTACAAGGGACACCTCATGCCATGGCACCATAGTGGCTGAGGTTCCTCTTGGCTGGTGATGACAAAAGAGCTTCTGGGCACATCTTCTATACCTTTTAGACAGTGATCCCTCATTACTAATAGGGACTATTTTTAGCTCTCTGTACCTCTGCACTTCTGCATAACCCCAATCAACTTATATTAATTAGAGGTGAAAGCAAATTGAAGGTATTTTTCCAGAAAGATTATTTGGACTGTTTTGGTTCACTGACATGCTGATCGATCGAGTCAATTCTTCAATGTCACTCGCTAATTTTTTAACTTTTCTGTTGTAATAATCTCAAGAATGAAATTAGTAGCCAGGGTGGCAGCTGGTTCGTTTTCCTGTAACTTTAATTCAAATGCATTTGAATCGTAAAAATTACAATGCAAATTTGTTATGAATTCATGTCAGTATAAATACATGTACACTGAAATCCTAACCATGTATGTGGAATGATGACTATTTACAATTATCTTAAAAATGGCCTTCCCAAACTAGAGGTGAGCAGTTCTAAAGTGTCTGTCTTTCATAGAACTCTGCCTCTGACAGTGGTCAGATGCAGTTGCTCAAAGAAGACCACAAAAATGGGGCAAGAGTAACAATTCTATCCTGATTTTTTCACACAGAATTGGTCTTTTCATCTTTAATGACATCATAAACTTTCCACACCAAAAAGCACTTTTAAGCAAAGTTTAATTCCATTACAAACCAACCAGCTCTTACTGATGAAAATGTCTTGTAGTTTCACCGTATAGATTTTGTAGTGTTTTAGCTACTTTAGGTAGCATGACTCGTATATATGTTTTCTTCTTCCTTAGGAGTGATCAGGCATTTTGAGGACAGATACAGTTTGCTGCATCCTACCTTCTTCATTTTTGGTGAGAAGGATGACATCGTCCCATTGGAACAGGTGACCTTCCCATCACAGATATTTGTCTTTTTAACGCTTTTCATGCTCGTTTTGTAACTTGGTTTTTAATGAAGACAAAGTAGAAAACTAATTTGCACTTTTCTTTCTCTTTCACTAACCCTTACAGTACTTCTACACAAATTTATGTTGTTTATCCTCAAATCAAAAAGTTTTACCATGACACTAAAAAGATTTTCTGTTCCTGTTTGAAAATACAGATGATTGTCATCAGTTCTTAGGAAAAGAATGCAAAGAAAAGCTTCTGACAAGTTTAAGATAGGAGACCCTCTTTAGTGATACTGGTGGTCCATAAAATCATCAGAAAGTCACCACCTGTACCAATGGAATCAATAGTTGCAGGAGAATTAAAAAAATCACATGGCTACCCTTTGCCTTTTTCCACTGTCCTGCAGAGATTCTCCTTTCTGTTACTATGTCAACACCCTTTCTCCGGAGCCTGAGAGGAGAATGACCAAAGAAAGATGATTATCTGCCAAGGGGATCAAAGAGAAACACATTTTTATTGAGTGGTGTTGGCTTTAATTTTCCTACCAAAAATGCCAGTTGCTTTGAACTTCTGATTTTGTCTGTATCCCTCCTCCCTCAATTTCAAATTAATTCAAATCCTTCTCCTGTTTTTTTTTCTGTGTGCTCTATCAGCAGTAACTCATCCAGCGCTCACTACATGCTAAACTTCTCATGATATGGAGCAATAGGTGTTTTTACCTTTGCAGGTATTATTATAGCAATAAAGTTTTTACATTTTATACAGTAACACGCTGATGTTTCACTGGGGAAAAAACTTAGTTAAATAAAGCCAGTGCAGTAACAGAAATGCATTTAGGTATAAAATTAGTTACAAAGAAAACAGTGGCAAGGATAAATTATGTCTGTCTTTTAGAAAAGTAAAAAACCAGGACAATTTGAGGACTGTAAATATAGAACATGTTAACTTTGCACTCAGCCAACATAGCACATTCTGTGTTACAGGTCACCTTGCTGGAGCAGAAGCTTAAACAAAACTGCAAAGTTGATTATGAAGTTAAAATTTACCCTGGACAGACGCATGGGTTTGTGCATCGCAAAAGAGAAGATATCAATCCTCAAGATAAACCTTATATTGAAGAAGGAAGAAAGGATATGATCAACTGGCTGAATAAATATCTTTAGGTTAAATCAATGTCAATAAACTATATAAATTGTTGTAGGAAATCAGAAAATAATACAGACTATATTTCTTAAAAGGTTCTTACAACCATAAAAATATTTTGTAAAACTTTTCTGTAATGACACTGCTTATTTGTACTTACCTTCTAAATATAGGCTTAGAAATGGCTTTTCAAATGCTGAAAGCTATAAATGTAAAGCAGATTTTTAAAATTGAGCTTGTGTATCTTAAAATTATTAGAATTTCATGTGGCATATTTTCTGGCACCTGAAAGTTTAATTTTTTTATATCAATGTCATCTTGATTAAAAAACATAGAAATTCTGCACGCACTTGAGAAATTCTCTTTAAAATTGTGTTTAGAGTCATTTAGCTGTGAGATTTTCAGCTTCGAATTTTTCAGCTTGAAAATTCTGGGTTGGAAGGCTGGGACATTTTCTCGGAAAAAGAATATCGCACTCAGAATTTTTGAAAAGAGAGCTAGAAAAAGGAATGAGAAAGACAATGAAAAGAAATGTATGTGAACTGAAGGGGAGCTGCAAAAAGTTGGGAACCAGAACTGAAGTGAAGAGTCTACAGAAAATCACATCATTTCATAATAATCTTGATGCAAATCCTTTCATCTCTCATGGTTTCAGGTAGTTGCCCTACCTTCTGAACCTCATTCAGAGTTGAACCTGGATGACAATGTTACCTCCACAAACGGTTCCTGTATCACTGTTTCCCTCTGCTGTGATTTAATTGGGTGTTATTATTGGTAAGGCACAGGCCACCCCCATCCCTGGTGACTAGAGGAACACTGCTGTGTTTCACCTTCTTTGAACACTCCCAGTGTAATTTCCAATAACCAAGTGTTGAGGTCTTGCCTGTATCTGTGATGCTGAGGAAATACATGTGGCTAAAATATTGTACTGAACATTGCCCATTTTCCCCTCAGTAAAATCTCCTATCTTTCAACAAGATTACATGCAGACCTCTGAGGCAAAAGAGACAAAGACTTTCCTTGCTTCTTGGTTCATGCCCTTGGTCAGCGATTATCTCCGTTCTCTGTTTGGGACACTACATTGTGTTTCCATCTTTTTGCTGACTGATTTCAGGAGAGGGGAGCCTTCAGTTCTTAGTGGGTCCAGCCAGCACAGGGAAAGCCTCTCCAGGTCTGCAGGGAATTGCTGCCATGAGTCATTGTCTTGGTTTGGAAGACAGGTGTCTGCTAAGGAAGTTGGGAACCTCCCTTAGAATAGGGAATGTGACACCCCCTTCCCTCTGAATTGTTATAACTTTGAAAGCAAGGGCTTTCAGGCAAAGATATGGGAAAAGGAACAATAAATAGTTCTTTTACTATCTATATCGAGGCAAACAAGCAACAACAATAGTAACAACAAACAAAACCAGAAAACCATGGTGGTGGCAGCTTTCTCTGGGCTGCCAGGCACTTTCCCGTTCGGTGCAGTCACGGTCACAGCCAGCAGGGGCGCTGTTGGCTCCTGGCTGGGCAGGGCAGGTGCGATGACTCCCGCGCAGCTGCAGGGGGCGCTGTGGCGCGAGGTCAGCTCTGTGTCACTGGGTAATGGCGGATGGGCTGGGCAGGGATGGTGTGCAGCAGGACGGGCTGGGCAGGGATGGTGTGCAGCAGGACGGGCTGGGCAGGGATGG
>VZRL01003651.1:969993-1198365 GCA_013397895.1 Origma solitaria | reverse complement strand
AGCAACCCGGGTCAGCGGCAGGGAAGCCGCAGGGCTAGGGAGTGGCAGCTGGACTCTTCCACAGGGGGAAGGGCCCCCTGGGTTTTCCCCTGAGACACCCAAGTGGATTATAAAGGTCCACTATAGTCAAATTTGGTCTTAATAAAAGTCCCACTTCAAACGGCTGCTCTTACAAACCGAAGCTCACCCGGTAAGGAAGAAAGACAGTCATGCTGGAAGAAATAGTCCCTCTGCATTGGAGGTGAGAAGTCCCATGACACCCTCCCTGATCCTGCCCTTGTGCTTGACCTGTGCAAATTACCAGTGACTTACATATAGAAGGAAGGCCCAGACAGTGACTTCTGTGCTTCCTGCCAGTCCTGGCATGGTTCCGTACTCAGTAAGTAGAAGAGAAACCATTTCCCATGAGAGAACTGCAGACACCTCCATGTGCTGGTGCAGGCACATCTGGTGCATGTGCATACCCAGCTCTTGGGATTGGGAACATAGCAATGCACAAACCTTCCTGAAAGGAAATAATGCAGGTTTGTGGTTCAGATAATCTGTAAAGTGTAAACTCAGTTCCCAGCTCTGGATTCATTCCCAATTTATCAGAGTTGCTATGAGAACAGAGAGAGATAATGAAATTGAACTCTCTGCGACTATTGTCTCACATGAATTTTAAATAAAAGAGTCTTGGTTTCTCTGAAAGTAATATCTTGGTTGGCAAACCTGTCCAGCTTGTTTTTTTAAAATGTGAATGAGCAGATGTCTTAGGGAAGAGGGTTAAGAGTTGCCAAATTTTCCATGAGACAGGGAAAGACTGTGAAAATGAGGAGTATTTTGCCAAAATGAATTTTCCTTGGAGAATTCAGAGTCACCTGCTGTAGGACAGGTGTTGCATTTTATTATATATTTGTTTTTACACAAAAAAATAAATTGGGTGCATTAGAAAAGGTCACTGCCAGCAGGTCAAGGGAGGTTATCCTGCTCCTCTACTCAGTTCTGGTTAGGCCACATCTGGAGTGCTGTGTCCAGTTCTGGGCTCCTCAGTATAGGCAAGACATGGAGATCCTGGAGGAGGTCCAGTAGAGGGCAACAGAGATGTTGAGGGGACTGGAGTGTCCCTCTTACAAGGAGAGGCTGAGTGAGCTGGGCCTGTTCAGCCTAGAGAAGAACAAGTGAGAGGGGATCTCATCAAAGTCTGTAAGCATCTGAAGGGAGGGTGTCTAGAGGACAGAGCCAGGCTCTTCTTGGTGGTACCAAGCAATAGGACAAGAGGCAACAGGCAGAAAATTATGCACAAGAAGTTCCACCTGAATATGAGGAAGAACTTCTTTGCTGTGCAGGCGACTGAGCACTGGAACAGAGAAGTTGCCCAGAGAAGTTGTGGAATCTCCATCACTGGAGGAATTCCAAGACTGTCTGGATGCAATCCTGTACCATGTGCTCTATGATGATTCTGCTTGAGCAGGGAGGTTGGACCAGATGACCCACTGTGGTCTCTTCCAACCTTAGTAGTGATTTTCTGATTCTGTGAAATACAATATCTAAAATGAAAACTCAGAAAACTCAATCACTGGCACAAGCATTTTTGTAGCATCTGTTATCTTAAATCAGTTTAATATTACACTGACAACTTCTACTCCTTAATTTGCTTACCTTTCTTTATATGCTAAATGGGAGTTCTTTTATGGGTTTCAGTTTAATCTTTATGTCAACAATTTTTAATCCACAAAATGCGTCTTCAGCTCTCCTCCTTTCTCTGCACTGACTTCTGTCAAGTTCACGTTTATTGTTGGGGGTTCTTTTTAATGTGGTGACTAGACCAAATAGTCACTGTTTTAGCTCGTTAATTTTTCTCAGCTTCTCTGACTCCTAAACTCCAAATAGGAATGGGCTTTCAGTATACAGGCCCTAGTCAGCAAGGACAAAGAAAAGCACCCCTGCAACCTCCCCCGCTCCCCACTGCGCAGGCATACACAGCAGTGCCAATATTCCCATACAATAATGTGCATTCAGTCAGTATAAAAACATGACTCCTATCTTCTGGCCTGCAGGCAGGAGGACCTCTATGCTTTATGGTACATTTTAAGAGACTCTGCACTTGCTTTAAAAATGTGTCCCTCTGCACACTGCCAGCTGCACTAGTGTGGGGAGCAGTTCTTCCTCAGCTGCAACCTCTGACTCTGAGGAACTCTACTGCTTGGTCTTGAAGGGGTTTTTTGTCTTTTTTCTTCAGAGTGGGCCCTAAGGAAGGAGCTGAATGATTGCTGTGCTGGATTAGTGAGGCTTCAGGGCTAGCAGCCTGACCAGAAGTTGAACTTGATGGAATTTGGGGAACTGATGGAAGATGTGATAGAGGTGACTACACCAATAGATTCAGGTCCAGCTCATCTGAATGCCTTGTTGCAACTCATTTTGGCCGCATTCACAGCCATATTAAGTTTGCTATTTAGGACTGTAGTTGCCTACATAGCTTGTGGTGAAACTGGATTCCATATCTTTAACTAATGACATTTAAATGTGTTTCACTGCAGACCAGGAGTGGTCGCTTAGGTTCTAGAAAGGTGCACTGAGGACACTATTTTTCAGGTAGGTTGTTTTGTCAGAGCGACATAAAACAATCTAGTTTCATTTTATTTGAAATAAGGAAAAATAAAGGTAGACCCATTGAGAGCACTTTAGTCAGAGTGCCCATGGGAAGAGCAATGGGAATTTCGTCTCTACCTCCTCGTTATACCTTCAGAATCCTGCAGCACCTATTTTCTGGTTTCTCATATTTGGCACTGAAGATTATCAAAGCCCAGTGAATAACAGAATGCTGAATTTCACAAAGTGAGGAGTGGAATGGGCTAATAAAGCTCCAAAACAAAGTTCCCCTTTCAGACCATCAGTGGAGCAGATGGTGACACCTGTGGCAATACATTTCCTTTCCTTCCGTTCCTGCCACTGCTATATTAAGAGATGGTGAGGAAATTTTGCATCTGGGCTGGTAGTTTGCCCAGAAATTCAGCAAAGCTATGATAATGTTATTTGTTAGGGGGATTGCAAGTTTTTCCAACTGCACTAATAAACTGTTCCTCAGTTTTACTTCCAGGTGTTGAGCTTACAGATTGTTGTACATTTCTTCAAAGTTCCTTCCTTTTTTCCTAGAATCCTTAGAAAATTAAGAAAGTTGCTAAGATACCTTAGATGGGTGGCTAACCCCAAGTAAAAAAATCTACGTCCTCCAGTAAAGACAAAACATTATTGCTTCCTCTGACTCCTCTGAGCAAGAAGCTGAAGGTAATTTAGGTATGGGTGTTTACAAGAAGAAAGAGATGCAGGGGGAAGGGATACCCTGCATGTTGTTGTATATATTTGCAAAAACTGTAGTTTGCAGTGCTCTGTGCTGTTGCTTTGGAGAGCAGAGAGCTGTGAAAGCTCTCCCTGTCAGTAGGACAGCAGGGAGCAGCTCAGGGTAGGTCAGCAGTGCAAGGTAAGTTGATCCCTTTGGATGGCTTGAATAGAATGAGAGCTGGTTATTGTCTCCCTTTCCCCTGTTTTCTTCATCCAGCTGGTTTAGCTCCAGCTTCATTCAGAATTTTTCTTCCTGAGACACAGCGATGCCCTGGATGGAAATTAAAGGGACAGGCTCATCTGTAGTCTGTTATCCACTACAGATGAAATCAACTTCTGGCTCCACAAGGCAATGTAAAGTGGAGCTGGCCTCCTGTTCAGGGGAGTTCCTGATGTGTACAGGTTGTATATTCCACCTGTATTTTCAGATGTGATAACCAGAAGACTGTTCTCCCTTTATAATGGAGTATAACAAATAGTGTAAGGAAAAATAAATAAATAAAATTGTGGAGCTTTCTTTGCTAATGTAACTGTGAAATCACATCATTAAAATCCCTCTAAACCAGAAAAATGGGAGTTACCATGTCCTGCAGCAACATTATTTGTTGCTACACCTTTCCATCCCACCCTTTGCTCTGTAACACCCAGGCAGAGGGCAACACTGTTGTGCTTGACTATGCCAAGGCTGTTGCAAGCAACCATGAACTTGTTTTGCTCCAAGCCCGGGCTGGGCTAAAGCTGTGTAGCCTTATCAAATGGATGCTTTGCTTAAATAATATTAGCAGATTATGTCAGCTTGAAATTATTTTTCATAGCAAAGTGGGACTGGGCTTGTACTGCAGTGACTGGCAACAGGGTTAGAAGGCAATTAATCCTGTCTTTTTTGCTTGTGCAAAATCCTGCTGAGGCCCAGACCTAATTATCTGTCTTGCATAACATCTCACTCTTGCACATTTGTCACTTTTTGCAGATTAAATATCTGTGAGCAGCTTCTTGTGGCAAGTGACTCCATGCAGAGCAGCAGAGACCTCAGAACAGGAAGAGATGACACGGTTTGAGGATCTTTCCAGTAGGCTTGGGAAGAAGGAAGCAGAAGGAGTTTGATAAAGCTGTAACAGACAAAGAGTGAGGAGCTACCCAGTGGGATGAAGAGGGAGCACACGGTTGTGAAAGGGAAAAGTGTGGCACTGTGAAAGGGAGGTGGGCACTGAAGAGAGCAGAGAATGGTGTTGGTTGATGAAAATCAGAGTTGTGGGAAAAGCAGAGCATTCAAGAACTTCAGTGAGAAGCAAAAGTGACACTCTGGACAAGAGAAAAGGAGACCTGAGACTGACCCTTGAAGATCCCTTTCACTAGTCCGTGTCCATCCTACCTGTGCTGATTTTCTTTACGAGGAATCTGTTGAATAAGTCTAGTCTCTCTGTGAGGACAACCAGCTGAAAAATCAAATAGGCAAATGAAAGGTGGTATAAAAAAGAAAATAGAAAAGCAAAAGGGAGAGGTAAGGCAGGAAATACAGATGTGGGCTATTCAGGTGGGGAAAAACACTGGCAGTGATGGTGTTTCCTGAATATTGTCCCATGCATCTGCTCCACTTTCCTAACTTAATGAGCCAGGAACCAGCCCTGACTGAACACTAGATAATGTTAGCAAAGGTGCCTCATTCAGAGAGGAGCAAAAATTCATCAGTACTAAGTGGAGATACAGTCTCTCTGTGGAAAGAGGTAAAGGGAGATCTGCTTCGATGGAGAGGCAGTGAGTCAGCTCTGGAGAGGCAAGGCAGGGGACATTTCTACTGCCGGGTGCCCAAGAGATTTGAGGAGATAAACACTTCTTGCTGTCACTAAGCCTTTCTCCATCACACTGTGAAAAATGGCACTGTAGGAGACAGGTGGCCCTGTGTTGCTTCATGGCTGTTGCTGGGTGATTTGTAGATCATATGCCAACGTTCAAAGTTAGATTCCCAGGAATCGCTGTACCCAAGATAATGCTAGGAAGTAGTCAGCAAAATTGGTGAGATGATGGAAGTTATTCCTCATTAAGACAAAAGCTTCTTGGGGGAAAAATTGCCATCTGGGATTTTTCTCACCCACACCCTTCCCTTTCTGAGCCTTAGTTTCATTGCCTCTCCAAATGTACTTTTTCTGGGCTGATGCCAAGTGGTACACGCAAAGGGGACTGAAGAGAAGCATGTCAGGATGTTTCAGTAGAAAGTCAAGGAAAGCGATTCAAAGCAAGAGGTAAATCAGAAATGAATAAAGTGGAACAATTAATTGTTTCTTTCCCCCATGTAAATTGGGAAATGGTGAGTCTGAAGGCACGAAAAGTGCTGGAAGAGAAAGGAAAAAAAAGATGTCTATACTGGTTCATGCTATACCAGTAAGAGGGAGGTGGAGAGGGCTTAGCAGATCCCTGCAGGCTGATGGGGTGGAGAGGGTACCATTCCAAGCCTTATTACTTTCCAGCTGGCTCAGATTAATGGTGTTTGCTATTCCCATGATATCTCTGATAGCACCTGTCTGATGTACTAATGACAAGATGCTTCATTCACCACTCAAAAGAGGGATTACGGCTCAAATCGCCATTCCAGCTTGTCACTCACCAAGGAATTAAAATCTTCTTTTAATGTGGAATTTACTGACCCCATGAGAGAGCCTAAGACTAAGGAAATGATGCTTTAAACATGAGATCACTGAAATAAAATAACACATTAGCTGGAGAGTGTTCATCTTTCCAAGCTGTGGCAGAGAGCCACTGGGCAACATCACACAGGCACCACTCTCATGGTCCGGCCAGATCATCACAAATGCCCCAGACATTTCCTCCTCTGAAGAAATAGCAGAGAATAGTTCAGGAACCCCAAGAGATGGCTAGGTTTTAAAGAGTTTACTTGGCTATTATGGAAGAGGTTTTGATCTGTGTCTTTCCTAGAAGAGAAAATTATCTACTTAATGTCCTGGTTTGTCACCGACAGCTGGCCATGGTCACAAATCTGAGTCAGGGGCTGTGCAGAAAATCACTTTGAATTTAATCTGAGCAGAAGACTGATGCTGATAGGGATGCCCTAAGTGAACTTATATAGATGTTCCCATGTGGGAAGATCAGCTTCCTGCAGTGCAAGCTTGTGATCTCTTTTAGCTCAGTCGTGCTACGAGATTCTATAGTAGAAGTGAGCTGGTACTGAACTAAACGTGGTGGAGAGCAGCAGTGTTGGAGAGCAGCAATATCTCAGGAAACTAGATGGCTGGGCAATGATACACAGTCACTCTAGGAGGTCTGGGTTCCTTCAGGAATTACTCTGTGGTTTTAGAAACTCTGCGGACAATGTCCTCCTCTCTCTCTGCTGCACCATCCCCCCGCCTCCAATTTTTGGGGGAAAAAAAAAAAAAAAAAGTCTTTAAAATAGTCCAGGAAATAAGCTCCTTTAAGAAATTAACAGGGGATTCCAGGTCTTATTAATTTGCATTAGTTGTGAGATTTTTTTGGTTGGTTGATTTTGTTTTTATGAGTTGGGTGGTTTTTATTTTTTCTTCTGTTATTCTAGGTCTAGCTTCTCTTCATACTGCATGTAATTTTGTTGGAATAATTCTGAACTTATCTCCTTTGGAATATAAGTACAATGTGAGCCAAAATGTGCTGCAAGTTGAAGCAGTCATGTTGTAGCTAGTGGAGTTACTACAGACTGATGGAGAAGATATGACTCATGGTCAAAAGCTTTTTTTTTTGATGGGGGGGGGCCTCCTTTAATCTCTGGAACAATCCCTGCTAACATCTCCACACCAGTGGCTCTCTCCAGCTCTCTGATGATGGAGGGCTCTCAGCCTCCCCTGGGAGAAGCCTGTTTCCATGTGATCACCAAGGCTGATGGAATCTCTTTGGAAGACTTAAACTGTATCTGAGCTCCCCTAGGAATGAAGCACAGTGGGGCAACCCATGTGTCATGCCCACAGATCATCCCTCAGAAGGCAGCTCCCTGGATAGGCTATGCAAACTGAAAAATCTCCAGAGCCCCCAGCAATCTACAGATCCTACAGCTCCTACAGGACAGGATAAAAAGAAGGTTAGCCCAAGACAGCAGATGTCATGGTTCTCCTGTCATGGACAGCCACAGCTGTCCTGCCTCCTTGCTTCTGCAGAGATTTGTGGTTGCAGGGATGCTGAACTTGAAATCCCAATCCCTGCCACGTGTGTCTATCCAGGTTAAGGAGATTTTTCTGCCTCTTTTGATTCTGTCTGTGCATCTGTATGTCTGCCTGCTTTTCTTCTTTGTCCCAGGTCCTCAGCCATCCCTGTACCTAGGTATTCACTTAGTGTCATCTCATGCCAGAGATCGATCACTGGAGCACAGTGGCAAGGAAGGCTGAAGCTCAGACTCTGGAAGGTCCTCGGTTCAGAAGAATGAAGGTCTTGAAGGTCTTGAATGTAACAGATCACTTCTATTGACCTGAATTTCAAAGTGGCTAAATGAATCTGTACAATTAATGCACATTTCCTTAGTTTAATATCACCCCCTAGTGTCATTTGGGTCCAGTTTCCAGTTATATTTTGCAGACCAGTCTTGATTTCTTACCTTTTCCCCCAGTAACCTTGCAGATGAAGCAAGAGACATGCCAGCAGCCATGCTCCTGGGAAAGTGACAAAGAGGTATTCAGCTCAAGATGTGGATTTGCCAAGATGTCAGACTTTAAATGTTTATCCCAGGGAGTTAAGGAATCTTTAAAGCTTTCTTTTATGTCTGTCTGGAAGTCAGACATACAGGTACACACAGACAGGGATACAATTGCACCTTCTACCTTCTGGCAGTGGAGAGCAGTGTTTGGTGAGGAGAATTTCACTCCTGATGACATATTTGTAGTAGATTGGTCAGAGGCAACAACTTAGTTGGAAGACAGACAGATAGATACTTTGAATGTTAGTAAGTCACTTGGACTGCATGACATCTGTCTGAAAGTCCTGAAGGAATTCAAATGTGAAACTGCGAACTGCTGGCCAAGCTGTATAAGCTGTCATTAGTATCTCTGCCTGAGCACTGATGGATTGCTGAAGAATTGAGAGGTAGGCGAGAACCATCATTTGGCCTTGCTCCAAGGGTACTGATAAGTTTTGATGGCCCTGACCAGCCTTTCCTGGGTTTCCATCTGCAACATTCACCCATGGGATCAGGAACCCCATTTCACCTCAGCCCTGGGCTTTTAGTCCCTGCCTGAGCTGTACTGCGGTCGGTCTCTCTTTCCCAGGTATGCCTGGCCATAGACATTCCATGTCTGACCCCTGGCACTCAGACAGACTTCCTGGCTTGACCTCATCCCTGCCTGTTAATACCTGGACTGTGACTGGCACTGACTGCCATTGCCAGGACTGACCCTGGCCTGCAAACCAACTTCTCAGCTGGACCTTGGGTCGGCATTGCCACCACAAGCTCACCTGATGCTCTGGACTCTCTCTTTCACTCTGAGTCCATCCCTGGGCCTGTCTGCTCTACCACCTTGTGGGAAACTATGGGACAAGACTTGGCTGAAGAGACCTTGTCCTGCCATCCTTTTCTCCTTTGTCTCCTGGATCCCTGATACAGTTGGCCCACCTCTCTGCCCTGGCAGAAGAAAGCTTTCACAGTAAAATATTTTGCCCCTGCCCCACCACTAAAGTCCCACTTTTCTTCTGCAACTCCAGCCTTTTTTTTACTGCAAGACATCACCACAACTCTCCCCTTCCCAGTATCTGTCTCCAAGTGATCTGGAGCTCCAGCCACCTCAGCCTCCTGCAATGGCACCATTTTACCAGGCTAGGGTGGGAGATGCAAGCTGAGTTGCCTCCTGAACAGTCCCTAGATGTACCTGTAGTGACAAACAAGTCATTAAGTTTCAGGGAGAGTGCTGATGTACATCATGGTTACTGGATATTTTATATTGCTTTAAGCCTTGGTAGACAGGCTGGGAGAGATGGAAAAGGTTAAAAATACAGCTATTGTGGATCCCTGTCCCTGTGCTGGGCTGGAAGGGCACTGCCCCAGAATTGCTCTGAGGCACTGGGATCAGTGCTCGTGGATTCCATTGGATTAGCACTGCCTCTTGCAACCATTCCGCCCCCAATGCACCCAATAGCAACGTGAAGGGAGTAGGTGGAAGTGGGACTGAGCAGAATGCTTTGAAGCAGATACCCAGCTGGTCAGCGGGTGACCAGAGGTTTCAGGTGAGAGGGTTTTGACAAAGATGGGGAACATAGCGAGGAAGCACTTCTGGGGAGCAGGGTCTGGGCTCAGCATGGCTGTTGTGTTAGTGGGAAAGTGAGGTGGGACATTGTACGGCATTGTCAGGAAGACAGCCAGCAGATTCCTCAGTGATGGGGTAGCACTGAATGACCTCAGAGCACAAATGGTCTGTGCAGCTGGTGGACTCCTCTGAGCACCCTGCCTGTGCCAAGGAGAGCTCAGGGCCCCAGCTCTCCTGGGAGGCAGCCCACACCTTGCAGTACCCTGCAGATTGGCTTCCCTGCCTGTCTGCTGCGGTTGAGGGGAGGAAAGTGTTGGCAGCTCACACAATTATTAACAGAAGAAGAAGAAGGGCAATCGGGAAAGTCAAAGAGTGATTCCCACCCCAGTGTCAAGCACAAAACTGGATCTGAAAAAGGCTGAGCAAAATTTAGTGCTGGAAATGAAGGGATTGTGACTGCTCTGAAAAGCTGCTATCAGAGATGTTCTGGGTAAATGCTTATGGTCAGTTTGAAAATACAGAGACAAACTGAACATTGCCGTAGACTACAATATTAAAAGAGAAATGCCATTTTAGGCCCTGGTAAAGGAGCTTGATGTTCATATTTCAGCAACTTTCTCTCACACATCCCCTGTTGATAAGCCTCCACACCTCCAAAGAGTGTTCTATTGGATTCAAATGGTATCAAATCTTCCACCCCCCTAGATGCTGTTGGTGCCTATGATAGTACAGAATGGGAATTAAAGAGCCATGTGTGACTGGGTAACTCTGAAAAAGGAATACAGACTTCCTAACTCAACTCCTGTGGAAATCATCAGAGTCATTAGCCAGGGATATTGTGAAAAAGGATTCACACTAAAGCCGACACTTGAGAAACTGAGCGTCCTGCTGAAAGTGTGTTGGAACAGCTAGTTCCCTCCGTGGTTCTTAGAGGACTTGCTGGGGTATGGTGGATTTGTCTTTGAAGGGGCAGTGTTCCTTCGCAATGGTACATCTGCCATCATCTGACTATAGCTCACTCACTATTAGATAAAACCTGATCCTTTAGAGCTGTGTACAGCTGTACTTGAACTGCTGGTGTTCTGATATGAGTAAAACAGCCTGCTGTGTGTATGCTGAGGATGAGTGATAAGGGAAGAGAAAGAAGGATGAAAAGGAGAGCCCTTCTTGACTGTGTCCCTTTACTGTAGCTACTTTAGTTCTGCTGCTATGACTTTGTCATAGCAGTTGTCATTGCTATGACTTTGTGACACTGGCTGCCATGTCTGGCTCTTGGAAATGTTCATGTTCTATTAATTTTCTGTGTACTGTCTATACTGAGCCAGACATGCAAGAGACAGGATATTCATCATGCTAAACCAACCATAATGCCAGAGGAGGAAAGGGATGCATTTTCATAGAGTATTTGTTACTTATCACAGGCCATCCCCAATGCTTGTGTGTGTCACTGTAGTGGGTTGACCCTGGCTGGATATCAGATACCCACCGAAACCTCTCTATGACTCCCCCTCCACCGCTGGAGAGGGGAGAGAAAATATAACTAAGGGTTCATGGGTTGAGACAAGAGCTGGGAGAGATTACTCACCAATACTGACACAGGCAAAACAGGTTGGAATTAGAGATAGTAATCGAATTTATTACCAACAAAATCAGAGCAGGATTATGAGAAGTAAAATAAGACCTTAAAAAACACCTTCCCCACACCCTTCTCTCCTTCCCAGCTCTACCTCCTCCACAGCCTGGCACCAAACTTTCCAAGACACTAAGGCAGTTTTGATTACATCATATTTCTGTATTCTGTTAGTATTGACTTTAACCAATATCTTGGTTGCCAGCCGGACAACACATGTGCAGCATGGGTGAGAGAGGTTTTGATGTTAAATTTCGGAGGTCCTGAAATGCACCAGTGTGCATTAGTGGTGCAGCAGCCCTAGGGCCTCCAACAGCTGCCTTGTGCCCAGTGCTCAGGGACTGGAGGTCAGGGATTCTCAAACACACATGTGATACACAGTACGTGACATATTCCCTGTTAACGAGGAATGCAGGGCAAGCCCTGCAGATGTAGTGTCAGATGAATGGCAGATCAGGGTCAAGCCCTCAGTGAAATTGCTACTTGTCAGAGTACTCCAGGTAAGGCTGTGGAAGAGGTCTCTTCCCTTAACCAAATCCCTCAGCAGGTGCCCATCTCAATAGGAATGGATAATGAAGGGATTCTGTCTCTCAAAAGATTAACTGGAAAATCAGGAAGATTACTGTATTTTGTTTCTAGATCTGGAAGCAGGTTTAAGATAGGGATTGGAGAGAAAGAGGGAGGGACTGGGGGAGTCAGGGAACCTGGCTTGTTTCCCAGCATTGCGTTGTAACTGTAAATTATAGCAAGTCCCTAGGGACATTTTTCAGTTCTGACTTGTCTCTCAAGTAGAGGCAACAGTCTTACACTTTCCACCAGAAGACTAGATTATACAGGGTCTCTGTTCCTGGAGAGCAGTAGTTACACTACACCATTTATCCCAGTGCTGAGTTCTTGGATATTGGATAGGTTTCTTCTGTACACTGACATCACCCCTAACTGTAATGCTCCTGCCTGTAAGGAGGGGCACATTGCAGGCTGTTCCCAATCACATCTTCCAGAATGGCTGTGAAGATGCAGCCTTGAATGGCTCAAGACCTTTAGGTCATCAGCAAAACAATCTCTCTCCCTACCTCTTATCCAGAAGCACAGGGACAACTGGGAGCCTGACTGTGCTACTCCTCTTGCCCTCCGATTTATACCATTTCTGAGTGGCAGCAGACTGGCTCTTCACAGGTCTGTGCTGGCAGTCCAGTGCATCCCACCTTGCTGCCCCTGTGTGGGGCAGAGAACTGAGTCACAAGCCCTTGGCATAACTATTCTCCCTTCCAAGAGCAGGTGAGAAGGTTCAGTCCTGTGCTGGAGACCCAGACTATTTATGTTTATAGGGGCTGCTCTGCTCTCTCCTCTTAAGACTGTCTTTCACCTCTCCCAGCCTTCCTCGAAATTCTGCGCCCCCAGGGAGTGCTGAGGCTCATCACTACAGGTGCCCAGCATGGCTTTGGCTCTAGGGAACAGGGAGGCCAGTGCTGTGACACATCCATGTCACAGCTGCATGCACCACTGCTTCAGATACACAAACTGATCCACGTCCTTGAGAGAAAAAAAGCAGTGTTTAAGAACCAAGATGTAGGACCTTCATGGTGTCCATGCACCCAGGAGCTGCTTTCATCTCCATGCTCCAGTGGAAAAAGGAAGACCTTGGCACAGGAGTATACTCTGGGGGCAGGTACTGAGAATAGGTGACATGCTTGCAAGTCATTGTAGTTGTGATTAATAATTTCAGCTTCATCACAATGCTCTGTCATACTGGTGCGTGTGAGGACCCTGACTCACTGGGCCCCAAGAAGGGTCCTTGAACCAGCCATGGTTTGTTCCTGGTCCCTGGTGCTCACTGATGGGGCACCTTCGGTAGCCAAGGACAAGCTCTGGCAGCCCACCGTCGTTCTGATCCCTACCATCAGGAACAGACTCTTACTTGGCACAGCCCCAGAGCAAGGACCACGTTCCAGCCCAGGGAACTGCTTCGCTCCCTCGGCTCTAACGAGAGCCCAAGCTGGAGCAAAGGGCTGAACAAGGTGGGTCTGCCAATGGGTCCATGGGGGTTTACAACACTATGGCTAGAGCAGAAACAATCCCACCCCGACTCCTGCAACACATACGCCTCCATTCAGAGGGTAGATGGATAGTCCTTTCCTCCCCCCTTTCCCCCTCTTTTCTTCCCTCCCGGAGGTCACCTTCAGCGGGAGGCAGTGTGCCCCCAGGCCCAGAGCCATGGGGACGGGGCGGAGCGTCACGCCGAGCCCCGTAGCGCTGGCAGCCCCCTGCGGCTGCTGGCGCAGGCTGCGCCCGGCGGCTGCGGCGAGGGGAGCGCGGCAGTCGCGGCTGGCTGCCGGTCCTGCGCTGCTGGAGAAGGTGAGAGGCTTAGTACAGGCGGGAAAGGAGAGTGGGAAGTTACAGCGGTGGCACGACGAGAGAGACTGGACAGGCTTATAAAAGGGCACCCACCCCTCTCAAACTGGTTTTGGAGACTAGAGCGTAGCGTGCCGGCACAATGCGGAGCGCACCCAGTTCCCACAGCGGGTTGATGGAGAGCCCTTTGGTGCCTTTGCCCTGGAAGGTTGCTTTGTGTCCGGCGGGATGGTGCTGCGGTACTGGCGGGTTGCTTGGTAGAAAGGTGTGATGTGGCTTGGTGCCAGTGAGATTGCTGCCGGTTCCTGCCCGAGGAGGCTGCTGTGCAGAGGCTGTGGGGTGCTGCTTGCTGGGGAGAGCCTTACGGGGCACTTCTGGGTGTTTGTGCCCCAGAAGAGCAATATGCAGTTCTGCTACCGGGACAGTCATGCTGTTCTCTGCAGCGAGATTAAGCACTAGCCTGCTGACCAGTTTTAGAAAGAGCTCATAAATCTACCAGCAATAAGGCCAGAAGCAAATATTGCGATAATCTGTTCTTATCCCTTGCCGTATTAAACGTGGTTTGCACCAGAGTGGACTTTTTAAGGAAAAAAAAGTGCCATTTTTGAGCCAAAAGTTACGGAGTTGGAAGGATATTCTTCCATACTGTTTGATGAAATTTTTAGGGGCAAATAGCCTTCTTGACAAAATCTGCACCACAACGGAGGTCTAAAATGGCCTCATTTCGGCTTCATCTATTGGTTTTATTATAATGCTTTTACCTAATTGGGAGAGCCATTTTTAGTGAAATGTTAATACTCACATAGAGTAACTTCTTCACTATCTGTTTGTTAAACTATAAAGGAAGGATGTTTTCCCTGTAATTTTCAGCCCTGTTGTCATTGTCATGACTTTCTCTGGTCCTTTTTCTGTCAAACTGGGGACACCAGTGCTACCTTGCTGAACTGTGGGCTCACCAATATCATTAAAAAGACAGAAAACATCCAGTAACTGGTTCTGTCAGCTGGCCTCCAGAAGAGTTCAGGAAATTTAACCACACTTTCTTCATATCAATATATATTTAACATTTCAAGAAACATCATAAAAAGGTAGATAAAGAAGAATACAAAGCAGAGCAAATGGAAAAATAAATTTATTATAAAAATACAGATGCCAGTGGTGTGTGATATTCTCAATTGTAGTGTAGAAGCTGTTAACAGGTGGTCAGCTCTTCAGAAATACAGCTTCCCTAACTCAGCTGATTTTCAGAGATTAAATTTCAGACTGTCTCATGGCATCTGTATGTAGGAACCTCTGCAGAAACTGGAGTTCACTGTAAGAGGCACATCGCCTCAGAACAGATCTCTTCTTTTGTTACAATCATCTTAGCCTACGTAAAGCTGAACAGCTGCCTGGGGTTTTTTTTGTTTTGTTTACAGTGAAGTTTACTTTCTTAATTTAGCATCTGGAAAATGCTAGTTTGCCTCTCACTGCTGATGTTTCCTGCGTCTGATTATTTTCAGGCATTCTCTTCAGCAGAGTGAATGCAAAAGTGGAATCTGCAACATTGGTAACCCTTGTACTATTATGCTGTTAGGTGTGTATCTGTATCATTAAGATGTGTATCTATATCATTGTAGATTATTTCTACTGCAATTCTGTATCGTCCAATGTCTTAAGGCCTGCAAAAGAAGTGAGGCTCCAGATCTATGTTTCTGGATTTACATAGTGCCCATTAAGCAGCATGAAGAACCTAGATGTGTCTGATTAATAGGACTTTTCTTTTTCTTTTTTTTCCCCTGTCATGCATCCAATGCCAGACTGAAATCCTGACTTCTTTGGTCACTTTGAAACACTTTTTTATGTGTGCGTTTGTGCGTGCACTGGTTTTATGAAGCAATAGATTGTCTACCCAAACCCTTTTTGTGCCATTTGCAAACATTTCCTGGATGATTTCAGTATTTTCTTCTAGATCATTGACAAAGGTGAAAGTATTATAACAGAGCCAGGATTTAAAAACGCAATTGTGTAGGGTGAGAACAACAATAAAATATAATATTTTCCACTATACACTGGGCTTTTTAAAAATTAATTAAAAATGTGTGGCTTATTGAATTAGACCGATGCCAGGATGAATTTGTATAGATAACATTCAGGAAACAACCAGTGAATGGGATATTTCGGGCAGTTGCTATATGAACCAATACCAAGATGAGAACTGCTTCAAACCAACAGTTTAGAGGTTGGTGGGAAGTGCCGGCAGATGGGGGCCTTACACAGCCCCTAAGCAGAAGCTTGATAACAACTGAGTGAAGTGATGTGATTTACTTGGTACCCTAAATCCATTCGAGCAAAATGTGCTTTATTAAAGGTGGTGCAAAAATGTTCAGGTAGAAACAAGGTAGGCAGCACCCAAAAAGGGACATGAAGAGGAAGTGATTTTTTTCCCCAGAACTCCCCAGTAATTTGGAAATAATTTGGAAAAACTTTGGACTCATAATGGATGTATAAGGTAGTGCAGCCTGTGTGTCATTCCTGCAAAAAGAGATCTTGAGGGCACAGCATGAGGCAGGGGGCAATTCTAGCTGAACGTGTGACAGGAGGCATTGCCCCCAAGACAGTCGGGGTCTTAAGATGGGAGATGGGGAGAGAAAAATGATGAGGCTTTAGAAAAGAGCCATGAAACAGGTCTGAGAGCTGGTCAATTGGGCTGGACAATCTGAGAGCCTGGTTTGACAATTAGACAGAAGGTTATCTGAAGGCATTGAACCAATAAGAAGACTGAGACGTGTCTTGATCAGAGAGCACAGAGATACTTATTCTCAATTCAAAATGTGACCACAGCTTCTGGAAGCACCACGTCTGTTTTTCAGCTAACTGATGTGGGCACTACAGAAGCACAGTGCAACAGATGCTTTGTGAAGCCAAAGTAAAGCATCGGTTAAATGCATACCCTGAGCTTCAGTCTGATAGTTCTACACAATGTAATTAACTGAAAATATGTTACAGTGCATATAAACCCTGTAAGAATCCTGAGAAATTTAACAGGTATTGAAAACCTCTTTTCTCTATCTGAGAAACTTTACCAGCAAGTTAGGTAAATTCAGATTAGGGTATCATATAAATATGTAACAACAAGAATGTTCACACTGGCATTTCTAATTGACCAATTGTCTTTGGATCAAGCCTGAATGGCTTTTTGTAAGAGATGTCCCAGATGCTATTTGTCATTTGGTTTGTGTTAAGGCTCTGTAGAAGGTCAGACAAGGAAGTGGACTCCACACACCATATGCTGAAGGCCATTTTTATTCGAGTATCTTTGATATGAGAAGAGGCTGAAACAGCTGGAACTCTTCACCTTGAAGAGAAGGCTCAGAGGGGATCTTATTCGTGTATATAAATATCTGACGAGAGGGAACGAAGCAAAGGGAGCCAGACTCTTCCAAACAGTGATCACTTATGGGAGTCTCCATCTGTGGAGATATTGAAGACCTGGCAGAGCACCTTCCTAGATAATGTGCTTCAGTTGCTGCTGCTTGAGCAGGGGAATTGGATTAGATGATCTCAATAGGTCCCTTCCAACCTAACACCTCTGTGATTCTCTCATCACAGCACTGTCTCTGTTATACAGAGATCATGCTGGCTTTGGCTTTTGACACATATGAAATGCTTTTCTGCACTAAATATATTAATCATTTTGGTTGAAGAAGCAGAATAACATTACCTGGACTAAGACATTGTATCTCCATAAGCTAGATCCTCCTCAGCTTCTGAAGTGGTTCAAAAGCATCTTGTGATGGTGTAAAGGATGTGAGCTTTTATCTGCTGTAATTAGAGATTTTCTTAGGAATTAGGGTTTCTCATAGTCAGCAGCCTGGAAACAAGACTTCTAGCAGTGATGAAGCACAGAAAGGATAGTGGAAGAAAGAACAGTTTTGAATAGGTCTCTGCCTGCTGCCTTCAATACAGCACAGCCAAATGGTGAATGCATCCTGGCCGGGGCCCTGGTGACCTCCTCCTCGGTGCTTGTCAATCTACAAAGGGAAAATGACACTTTAGAAGGTATCAGAAGTAGGTGCAGAGCACCCAGGCACACTCTACTCAGCAATGACCCAAATTTGATCCTCACTTACCTTCCTAACTAATCGCAGTGGCATCTCAAAGAAAGACCTGACAATGTCGGCTATTTTCTCAAGTGTGGACTTTGTCTTGTAATTAATGACTTCAAGGGCAGCAAGGGCCAAAGTATGCAAACTGTTCTGGAGTGACTGCAGCTGGGGCTTCCTTCATACAGAGCCCTGATAAGACCCACAGGTCATAGGCCCTCATGAAACTCTACCCATATCCTACAGATGATCTGTTCTTCCAAGCTGACTCATTCACTTTAGTGCTCTCCTCTGAACCTGGACCATTTTCCCTCCCATGTCAGTGGGGCCATGAATGGAAGTACAGATCCGTTCCACCTCTGTTGCAGTTGACTTGAATTATGGAGTGGAAAGATACAGGAGTTTTTGGGATTTGGGTTGCTTGGGTTTTCTGTTGCAAAAGCTTGTGGACTGAAACGTTTTGACTTCCTAAAGTGAAGTGAGAACCAAGAACATACAGAAAAGCACATCCTCCCATTCACAAAAGCAAGTTTTCACATAACAAATAGGAAAGAAGTAATGAATAATTTTAAATGGATGAATCATTTTATAAATAATTCAATGCAAATAAAGACATATTAATTAATAGATATTTGAAAAGCATGTAACTATTGAATAATACTTAAAGTTGATGCACTGAGAAGATTCTAACCTTTGGGCTAAATAGCAGTAACAAGCGGCCAGCATACAAGGAAAGAAATTTCATCCAACTCAGGTTTGAGAATTTCAGTTATCTAAGAAGATTGTGAACAATTTTCTGACAAGAATGTGTAAGTGACCATGAATCTGATATAGGAGAAACATTGTCTTACAGAAAAGATATTTTGATTTTTTTTCACAAATGTTGATATAATCTATTCTCCAAATGACAAGCAGGCATTTCTCCTGTGGTTCTGCTCCCTATTTTATGTGGCTTTAGCTTATCTAATATCAAAGGGACATCTATGCCTTTCCCAGCTCCCTTACATTTTTGGGTTTTTATCTATATTCCACCTAAATTTTCTCTCTAAAACAGCTAAATGAAGAAGCACCAGTTTGGAAATATTGTTGGCAGGGTGGGTCCATTTGGGGGTTCTGATATGCCCTTGCTGTCTGGAATTTCACAAGTCCTGTTGGCTGGGCAGCAAACAGAAGGACATCAAAGCAAAATCTCTAAAATACGTTCCAGACCCTCTTTCCCTGCAAGTTCTCCTCAGCCTTCCATTTGTCCCCTCCCATGCAAGCACTTGTTCACTGTTATACTCCCTACTGACTGTGCTAACTTTGATGGCTGTTGGCTCTCACACCAAGCTAAAACCTTTGCATTAAAGTAGAGCCAATTACTGGGCACTTCTGAATTTAATCAGATTTAGAAATGCAGTCTAGGAGAGAGGGAAGAGAAGGGAAACTTTCCTGCAAATAGTCCCGGGCTCCTGTACAAATCCAGCCTTTTTGTACCTTTCTTAGGTTTAAATACTTATTTTTCTAAATTTCTTTATTTTGAAGAATGACTGGATTTAGCAGCAACAAGCTTCCTTTGCTGAAGAGAGATGTGGACATATTGGAACAAATCCACTCTGTGAAGATAGTTAAGATATTGGAGTATCTCTCATAGGAGGAGAGGCTAACAGAGCTGGGACTTGATCAGCCTCAGGAAGAGAAGGCTTGAGGGAATCATCTGATCGATGCATATGAACACCAGCAAAAACACACAGGCAGGTGTATCACAGTATCAGATGATTCTGAGTGACAGAAAAAGAGGCAGTGGGCCTGAAACTGAATTTCTATTTAAGCATAAATTAAAATCTTTTTTACCACAATGGTGACCACTGGAACCGGTTACCCACAGCAGTTGTAGATATTTAAAACTGGGCTGGGCACAGGACAACCTGCCCTAGTTAACCCTCCTCTGAACAGGAGGTTGCAGTAAGTGATCTCCAGAACTATCTTCTGATGTTGACCATCCTGTGACTCTGGTTCTGTGACCTTGCTCCAAAGCCAGGAGGAGCTCCCAGGCCCAAAATGCCTTGTTCAGAGCACAAGGAGGTAGACAGGGAGAGAATTCTGCCACAGAGGCCTTAAAATGCTGTCTAGTAGCTGGCTGGGGGAACTGAAAAAGCACATCTGTGAAATGGGTCTGAAGCAGCTGGCTATAGCTCCAAACACTATTGATGTCCTAGCTTACTTCCTGTGTAAGTTTCTTGGCTGCTCATGGGAGTGACTTTCAGTCAGAAATGTCATCAGGCATGTGAGGTAGTGAGCTCCCTTTGGCTTCCTCAGGGCACTCTGCCTTTTTTGCCACGTGCTAGCTGTGCCTCTGCCTAAGGGACAGGTCTGTCTCGGCTGCTAGCTCAAGGACTTTCTTCACTGAGCCATAGAGGTGGGCTTCTGAGTAGGGTGACTGGGTCACACCTGAAAATCTGGGACTCTGCTAATGTTTTGTCTGTTGCTTAACATTAGGCAAAAGGATTAGAGGGCTGAAGGAGGTCCCCTTCAATACAGAGACCTTTTCTATGATGAGGGGATTTGCCCAGGGATGTGCTGTATAAAAGTGCAAGCTCAACTGCAAGAGCGCCGTCTCTCCAAGTGGCACAAATATACCGTGCCATGTCGTGGCTGTGCTTTCTCTGATCTGGCTTTCTCTGTGCATGCTGTGATGTTCCTGACTCTGGCTGTGGTGTTTCTGCAGCACTCAGCGATGGCCCAAAGCTCAGCTGTGACTGCAGCAGCGGCAGGGAGAGCGGCACCAACCAAGCTAGAGGAGCTCCTGGAGATCACCGCTCAGAGCCTGGTGCGCACTGAGGTGGCTGAGCACTATGAGGTTATTCGGGAGCTGGGCAGGGGCAAGTATGGCCATGTGATGCTGGTGACCCACAGACAGAGAGGTAAGGAACTGACTGCGCCCTGTGAACCACTGTGCCTTGTCTCCTCCTCGCTCACCAGGGTGTGAGGTGGGCTGGTGGCAACTCCGGGCCAGGCACCACGTGGTGGGGGGGATCCCCAGGGAGGCTGTCAGGACAGAGACCTTCCCAGCCAGGAGCCATCCCATTACACCCAGCCAGGGAGCAGGTGATGCCAGGGGCAGCCCAGAACACCCAGCAAGGTTATAGTGATGAGGCAACTCCAAGGTTAAACCAGGAAGTTAATCCGCAAGTCAGGATCAATAGAGTTCAGAGACAGGCACCAGCATGGATGTGATATAGACAGAAACCAGCAGTCCTACCACAGGGCTCAGTCAGGGAGCCCCAAGCGTGAGCTGAAGTGCTGCTCTAAGGCCCATGGACAGAGGGTGTGGATGGAGGTCCTGAGCTGGCCGTGAGTGCCCTGACACTGCTCCTCCCCAGCAGTCCTGGCTCAGACTGATGGGCCCACGTACCCTGAATGTCCCTACCCTGCCCAGGGCTCTTGTGCATGCTGGCTCAAAACTCATACCAGTGAGTTCCCAGAACTGGTGTCCACAGCGTATACCCACAAAATCTTTGGACTAGAGACCTCCCGGTGGCAGTGACTGCCCAGATCTGTGGCTACTCTGTCCTACCTTGGTGTGAGTGATGTTCAGAGGAGTCTAACCCACTCTTCCCATCCCCAGGGACTCCTATGGCTCTCAAGCTGCTACCCAAAGCCAGTACCAAGCTGCAAACCTTCCTGTATGAGTATTGCGTAGCACTGTCCCTCGCCACCCACCCTGCCATCATCGGCATGTTTGGCATTGCCATTGAGTCCAGCCAGTACTATGGTTTCCTCTATGAACCAGCACTGCACAAAGACCTCATCTCTATCATCAAACCCCGCGTGAGTGTTGCCACAAGGCCATGGGGACTGGGGCTGGAGCATTTGGCCCCTCTGAAGGCTGGCTGGGTCAGAGGGAGGGAGAGAAAGGCAATGGGCTGTGGGTCCACTGGGGTGTGCAGCACTGCAGCAGCCTTGCAAAGTGAGAAATGCGAAGGTCTTTCCCAGCGCAGAGCATCCTGGTGAGAGCCCATCTGGCAGGGCTGCCGAGGTGCCCGGTGTGTGCCATCGTGCCTGTGTCTGTCCCTGTACAGGACGGGATCCCTGAGCCGGCGGCGAAGCAGTGTGCCAAGCAGCTGGTGAGCGCGCTGGAGTTCATCCACAGCCGGGGGCTGGTGTACCGCGACATCAAGCCCGAGAACGTGCTGCTCTTCGACCCCGACTGCCGGCTCGTCAAACTCACTGACTTCGGCCTCACGCGGCCCAAGGGCACCAAGCTCAAGCTGGTGGCCGGGGTAATCCCCTACACTGCCCCCGAGCTGAGCAACACTGCCGATGCCCAGGGGGTGCCCATCGATGCCAGCATGGATGCCTGGGCCTTCGGGGTGCTGCTCTTCTGCCTGCTGACCGGCTACTTCCCCTGGGAGCAGAGCCTGCCCCATGACCCTTTCTTTGAGGACTTCATGCAGTGGCAGGAGACAGGCCTGGAGAAGGACGTGCCGCGGCACTGGAAGCGCCTGACAGCCGAGGCTGCCGGGATGCTGCGGAGCCTGCTGGCTCTGGATCCAGCCCAGCGCGGCCCCGTCAGTGGCGTGCTGCGCTATGTCGATTGTCCTTGGCGGCTGCAGGATGGGCGCAGTGAAGAGCCTGCCGTGCAGTCCTAGAGCCGGCTCCCCACAGGAGGAGGGAAGGAGGGTCTCATCCTGCGAGGGGCTTCAGGGTTTGGGGCACCGTGGTGGCCTGGGCGTGAGAGGCCATGGTGGCCCAGGGAGCAGCTCCCCTGCAGCACTGTCCTTGCTGCCACAGAGTCAAGCTCCTTCCTCAGCTGATGGCTCTCACCCCCTGACTCAGTGCTGCCCAGTGGCACCTCCTTGTATTTCCTTGGGGCTTTAAAGCCTCTCCTGTCTCTTGGAAATGACTGTTGTGTGAAGCGTCCCCTTGTTTTCTGGCCACAGGAACTCCAGGGAGTTTGCCAGACTGCAGCGCCTGCCTTGTCTCAAAATAGAGCAAAATATATACTTGTGTGTTTCTGTATGTGGCTCTTTTTCCCTCATAATAAATGCCCCTTGGGACCTCCTTGCTGTCAGAGAGCAGGGAGCATGACAGAGCTTGCGGCCATCTCAGGACAAGCTGCCCAAGGCAGGAGCCATCTCTGAATGCTGTCTGTGCCTGCCCGGGGACCCTTGGAGGGTGACCCCAGGCTGCTGGGGAGCCCCCAGCATGCAGCTGTGGATGGTGGCTGGGGAATGGTTATGGTGCTGAGGTTATCTCATGCCAGCACAAGCCCATCTCTTCCCTTGTACTGCTTTCAGGTCCTAAAGCAATGTCCATCCTCTTTTAGAGGCCTGGTTACCCCTCTAGAAGACCTTCCTTCTCCCCTTTCCTGTCACTTCTTTAGCCCTTCCCCAGACGCACACCTCTCCTAATGCCCCAATATCCTTCTAGGTGCAGGTTTTAATCCTGAAAAGGGGTAGCAAAGAGAGAATTAGCAGTTAGTAGCCCTTCTTACTTTTCTACCTCTTTCCAGTCCCTGGGATTATGCTGTTGGTAATAATCCCTTCCAGAATTTAACTTGGTCTTTTTGCTGGAAATATTCCCAGCTCGATTTCCACTCTCAGGGGCTTCATAACTTCTAAAAATGCAGTGTCCCAGCACTACACTTTCTAGCATCTCAGCTTTTTTTTCATCTCAGGCCCTTGCCTGCACACACTCTTTTTTCTATGCTTCTCCAACCTCCAACTCTTTTTTCCAGCTTCTTCTCACCCACTGGCTTTTTAGCATTATTTAACTTCCCTACTAACATTCTGTTTTTACTACCCATCACCTGGTAAACACCTTTTGCTCACTCCACTCTAAGTAATGTCACTTCCTTACTACTGTTTTGTCCTGTTCCTGCTCTCTACATCACTTATGTCTTGTGTCTTCCTTCCAGCTCTCCAGCCTACCTTACCAACCAGCATCATGCTCACACTGTCCAAAATACAGTTTTTTTCTGCTTACTTCTATCTCTTAGAATTTTCCATTGCCAAAAATCATAAATGATGCTCAATTCTGGCCTGCTGAGATTTGGCTCTAATTACTCTTTGATTGCTGTAGGAATAGCAGAGGAATCTTAAGGTGTCAATAGAGTTCCTGTATTTAAAGTGGAGAAGTCTTAAGACCCATGGATCTAAAGGTCAGGTAGCTGGCAACTATCCAGCAAAAAATAATGGAAAATTTGTTACAGATGTTTGCTAATAGAGAATTGCAGAACAGCAATGTGGCTTTTTGGAAGGAGGCATTCAGTTTTATAATAAAGTTCTGTTTGATAGAGTAAATTCATAGCATTATGGTACAGAGTTTTTGTAAGGAATCACCTATTGATAAAAAGAGAATTATGGTATTTCTATTGATGCACAGAAGATGCACTATGCAAAGTCCATAAAATAGAACTTAATTGGATTGAGAACTTTCAAGGGACAGAAGAAAGCATTTTCTCCTTGGAATGCTCTTTGGTTATTTTGCTTGGTTTCTGCAGGAGTCAGTTTTTAAATGAAAACTGGTTAACATTTCCAGCCATGATTTAAAGCGAAATACAAATCCACTGCAGGTAAAACCCTACAGATGACACAAACATGAATAGGGTGGTAGCGAGAGGAACAGGCCACTCAAAGAGATGTGGGTAACTTGATAAGTTGTGTATATTCAAATGAAATACATTTTCTTACAGGCAGGAGAGATACAATCAGGTAGGAACACATAGGAATAAAAGCCATCCTTATTAGAAGGATCCCTAAAAATTTGCCATGTCACAGAGGATACACAAGATTACATGAGTTCTTATTGGGTTGTCCTGTCAAAAAAGGCAAATGGGCTCCTTAACAGCTGAAGAGGGGCAGACATTAGGGGTGGTCAAATCTTCAGGAAAGGCAGGTTACAGGATTCCTGCTAGGAAGTAGGAGCGAGGGATCAGTATTTGATGTCTCATCAGGAAATTCTGGTTATGGCATCACATTTATAGATGAGCTGGAAAACAGGAGACAGCTCAGAAAAGAACCATAGTGGAACGGTGGTTTAAGGCTGTAAGAAAGTCTTAAAGAAAGTAACAAGCTAAATTGTCTAAAATAGGAAGACTGGATGGTCATTTGATTATGGTATAGAACATTGAGAAGAAAATACCACCTACTAATGAGCTATTTTAATTTGAGATTAATCCAAGAGCAACCATGAGAGGTTGAACCCAACTACTTCAGTTGTGAGGTTCTTGCCTGCTGAAAGAAACCATCATATGAGCAGAGGCTGAGAGAATGAGGAATGTTCAGCCTGGAGACGAAAACAGTCAGGGTGGATCTTATACTTCTTTATAGTTCCAGCCACAAGTATAAATTGGGAGAGGAAAGGCATTTAAATATTAAAAAATGGCTTTACAGTGATGGTGGCCAAACTTTGTAGCATTGGTTGTGTGTATATGTCTTTGGAGACATTCAAAAGATGATTGGACAAGGCTGTGGTAAATTTTCTCTAGCTGTCTCTTTTTTGAGAAGATTGGTGTAGGCAATCTTCAAACGTCGTGTCTGGTATCAACCATGCTGTCATTCCACATTTTTTATTTTGAAGACACTCTGTGTTGTAGCTAAGGATGTTTAGGGCTCCCAAATATATCTCCTTTGGAATTGCTCAGCATGGTCTCAGCAGAGCTTGGCACCACGTGCAAAACTGGCTTGACAAGAAAGGATTAGCAAGATTTTAGAGTTTATTCCAAATTAAAGTAAGCCTGAACCAATGGAACACTGACATCTTTGGAGAAAAAGATCAAGCTGCCCAATGCCATCAGGACCCATGCTGGTTTTTTGCAGGGGCCAATTATGCCAATAAGGATCAGGTATTCAGTGCTGCCTGATAAAGATGATGTGACAGAGGCTAATGGCAGTGAGAAGTGGCAATGACCAAGATTGTTTCTCTGTCTCCTTTGTCACAGAGCCTTGAGATTTTGGAAGAAGGGGTTTTCTGCTGCCAGAAAGTTGTGTGATGCATAGCAAAGTGATGAAATCAGTACAATGACTGCATCATGAGTGTGATGGTGGTGGGGACAGGGCTGCAATGAAGCAAGCTTCAATTTGAGCAGAGTGGCAAAAAGCCCTGCCCTGAGCCAAGTCCCCAGCTCAGGCACCTTTTCTCAGTAGCTTGATCATAATTGCAGCTGGATTTCTTACATCAATGAATAAACAGACCTGGCAAAAACTATCCCCAGGGGATCTGGAAAAGGATCTGGTTGCCCCCATCACCCCCGGAGCAGCTGTTGGGAGAGGCTGAATGGAACGGAGCTGTGTGCAAACACGCCAGCGCTTTGCACGCGCAGCTTCTGGCTTCAGGAGGGCTGGCCAGGTGCCCAGCACCCTAAAGGGCAACGTTTCAGCTAAAGCAGGGATGGGATGGATCTGGTGTCATCCTCAAAGGGGCATCAGGTGGCTCTGAAGGGGAGGGAAAAGTGCAGTACTTCACTCCTCTGGGATGGAATGAAGAGATAAATTGGGTAAATACCGAGCTCACCACACTATGTGAGCTCTGGCTGCAGATCCAAGAAGTGTGAATCCAGGCCCTGGTGCCCTGGTGCCTGCAGCACACTGCGTGCACAGGCTGGGAGCATGGATTTCATGGCTTTTGGTGGGACATATGGTCTATATTTCTGGATCCACTTGTGCACCTCGCTATGGATTCTGCTTCCGCTTCTGCACTGTACAATCCACACGGCACCTCAGTAGTTACACTCAGCAGCAGTCTGGGAAATGTGGCACCATTCAGAGACTGCAGAGTGTTGGAAGGTGTGGGCCAGCATTTCAGTATTGTGGGAGGACAGGTGATGGGTTGAGCCTGGATCTGTTAACTGAACAGATACCTTGATTGTAACTTTTCTCCTATTTAGGAAGTGTTGTTAGGAAGAAGTGAAAGTGAAAGCTGTTTGCTAGACAGAGATGTGAAAATTCAGGGATATTTAAAAGTGATGACCCAAGTTGTGATAATGGTTAAACAGTGTCCCAGATGAGTCATCTCAGAATTAAAATATTGAATGTTAAAAAGAGACTGTTAGCAAATTATTTGGGCTAACCACAGGTCAGCCGTGTCCCCAATACAGAGACTGTGTTGTGTTGCTGGCTGGACTCAGGACAGAAAAGGCAGGGTAGGGCCAGACTGCATAGTGGAACCAATGTCATCTCCTCTTTCTACAAGAAGAATGATGAAAGTCACTCTATTGGATGCTGGAGCAGTGACCAAAGGCAGGGCAGAGGCCCAGCCTTCAGGAATTTAGCAGTTAGGTTTCTGGAGTAATTTCTAGATGCTTGCATATAACTTCCCTTCTGCCTTGTCAACTCCAACACTGTTACTTCCATCCCTTCCCACTTAAACCACCTTAAGTATCATTACAGTGACTTAAGTTTCTTAGGAAGAGTGGTATTCCCCAGCATTCCCTTAACAAGACCATATGCTGACCGCCCTGTGTGACCCTTCCCACTCTGCACGCAAATGTCAGG
The DNA here is from genome assembly GCA_013397895.1 of Origma solitaria. Taxonomy (NCBI): domain Eukaryota; kingdom Metazoa; phylum Chordata; class Aves; order Passeriformes; family Acanthizidae; genus Origma; species Origma solitaria. The sequence continues at coordinate 1,171,292 of VZRL01003651.1, read as the reverse complement.
TCTTGAGACTGCAAAAGGACTGAGCACCAGTCACCAAAAATGTGCGGGGGAAAACATCTCAGGCCAGTGAATGTGATAGGACAGATGCAGGACTGCATGATGCCTGAGCCTGACTCCTCCTACACTGCTTGTTCTCGAGTTTTGACTTTCATTTCAAAGACAGATCAGGCCAGAGCTTTGATAAAAACCGTAAAATATGGCCCTGTTATGAGCAACTCTCCTTCTGAACACAGGGATGGAACGAGAAAGTAGCTGGGGAATAAAAATGGTGGAATTTGTTACCTTTCATTCTCATTCCTTTAGGGGCCTGTTGGTGATAACTGCAACCCAGCTGCTGTCTTCTAGAGCTGCTTGTAGCTGAGAAGCCATGAGAAGTCATAAAATGCCATTGTCACACCAAAAAGCTGCAGGATGGAAAGTGACTGGATCACAAGATACCTGATCCGTGACATGGAGTTTCAGCTTTTAGCCTTTTTTTACCGGTCCAGTATCCCTGGATGGAGGTGACCAAACTGGAGGGAAATGCTTTCGACAGCAAGATCGAAGGAACTGCCTCAGTGTTTTTTACATCCCATAGCTTGGGCTGCACAGTACCTTGCTACCCATACTGTAATTTTAGTTCCCCTTGTGCTGTGCTGTGCTATCTGTGCTGCTGCCGACCACCAGAAGTGACCACTACTAAATCCCCTAATAGCTAGTATCAGCCAGGATCCCAGACTTCCCTACTTAGGACGCACCAAGGTCTGACAGCCAGCCACACCAGCCAATAATCTGGGCTTGCCCATATACAGGCCTGCCTGTTGCTGTGGTGCATTTGTTTTTTTTTTTCCCCTGGGCTGACAGGCAGCTGGGCATGTTTATAAGCCCTGTGCCTTGGCTCAGCTTTGCACAAGAGAGGGAGGAAAGGGGATTTGGCCTGGCCCTGGGTGGTGACAGGAGGTGGTCACAGTTGTCACACAGACTAATTGCACTTCTAACCCTCTTTGCTGTTTACAAGCTGCCCCCCACCAAGGACTCGTGGCTCTGGCTGGCACCTGTGTCTCAGGGTAGACTCACGCAAGACTGGCTTCCCTGGTAGCCACCTTCTGTGTGCTAACTCAGAGTGCAGCTTCCACCTCGACTTTGCTGACATATTTCTTAGGGAATAGCAGAAAAAATGATGCATGACTGAACAGATTTATTTAAGTGAGGTACTTCGGATAGAATTTATCTTAAGTGGCAAACCAGTATTTTATTGAAGTGTGTATCTGACATCTAGCTATACAGCGCTGGCTTCAAGCGAAGCAGTCATATTATGATGATTAGAGGTTGTGCAGATATCTTCAAACTGCGGCTTGAACAGTCCTCTGTCCTTGTCCCCAGTGCTGCCCAGTGCCTGGTTCAGCTGGTTATCTTCCCTTCTACTGGTGGAGTGGGGGTGGAAGCAGAGCAAGGACAGAAATGTCTGGATGTTGGCTGACATCTACAGAATCTGCTCCTTCCAAATTCAGGTGGGGAAAAAGTGGCAGCTTTCACATCACCTTGTTCTGTCATTAATAGTTGTTGCAGCTGACATTTGCCTTGAGATAATATTTTATCTTCCTCTTCGGGACAGTAAATCTGGCAGAGGTTGCCAAATGCAGACCTAACTCATAATAGTCTTCCCGAGGGGCATCCTGGACAGGCTTAGATCCTGACAATTCCTTCAGCTGAGCCTCTCTCTGCTTTACCCTGCACTCCTCTCCACAGCTGCTGCATGACTTCTGGCTGCGCAGCCCTCTTGGAAGGACCCAAAGCACATTTAATTGTTTGTACTTTTATATTATCATATAATAAACCCTTGTTGACTACAGGTCAATTCCCTGAAGTGTGGATTTGTTTACCTGTCCAAACTCCTAGAAGTGAGAGAGATGAGCAAATGGTAAACCTCCATGCCTTTGAACTGGACAATACAGATGAAGTGCAGGAATTTCACAATAGACCAGATTTACGTGAAGGATCGAGCTACAGACAGATGCCCCTGTCCTAGTCCAAGACTCAGCATTGCTGCATACAGCCACACTTGAATCGTGGAGCCATGACAGAATAGCTGAGCTAGGCTCAAAGGTACAGATTATCCCAGGTGGGTGGTGAGAGCTGCTGCATAGATAGGAGACTTTGGTAAAATTACAGTTTTCACACTGCTATGGACTCACATCCCATACATTGAAGAAAGGAAGTTACCAGAGACTTCTTTCCTCCTTCCGCTCTGAGGAACTTTCAGGGATTTTTCTTCTGTGGTACAGTTTATTTAGTCTCCTTTTCTTGCTTTTTGTTCAATCTTCCTCACTCCTTCAGCTCTGTCTCTGTACCACTTGCCCATCCACATTTTCACCTTTCTGGGGTCACCCTCGTGCAAAGGAACAATGCCTTGATACCAAATTCTGAAAGACTTTATATTCTCAAGAAGCAACACAGGGCACTCTGTATACAACTCAATGGCTCCTCTCACCCATCTGGGAGAGGGACCACTCATTTATATCAGTTCACCTCCTTGAACCACTGATCTGAGGACTGTAACAAGAAGTAGCATGCACTTGTGTCCTCAGGCTCCCCTCTCTCACTCTCACAGTACTTCAGAGAAAGCTGCAGTGCCTTTATGCCAACACAACTGTTTATCCTTCAGCTGGAAACATAAGAGAACACTTGCCCAAAGAGCAGCTACTGTTTGGACACTGCCGGTAGTGGGGTGGGAGGGGACTTCAGCAGGCAAGTTGGGTGGCTTCTATTCCCAGCACTGGAGGAGGTGAGCACAGAGGGAAGATGGACCTCCTGGTGATTCTCTGCATGTCTTTGAAGGTATCCATTGCCAATCTGTGTTTGAGTTTACTGTTGCTGGGCTGCCTGAGGGACTGCTGAACTGATTGGTCTCTTCCGTACTGCTCCATAATGGAAATCTGGGGATGAAGTGGGAGCCATGACAGGCAGCGATTCTGCCCTACCCCTGAGCAGCCTGCCACCCTCCCACTGGTTCCTGGCTACACAAGGGCATGTCAGGAATTGGATAGGGCTGGCAGAGACCTGTCTGTAACAGGATTCCCCTGTCCTTTCCTTTCTTTCTGTGACAGGAGAGAGATGAGTTTATGGCATGTGGTGTGCGGGAGCTGCCAAGTGGCAGTGGTGAAAGGAATGGTGGCACCTCAAGAGGGTAGTTTGTCACCCACCACCACAAAGCAGTTTGGTTCAATGAGTGAAAACCTCGCTAACGAGAAGTTTGGACACAAAGCAAAGTCTTGAGCTGCAATGCAGGTCACCCAGCAGGCTGGAAACAATACTTAAGTAATCCTGACTTCAGGTCTCCTTAAACATCAGACGTATCGTTGTTCTCCCAGACTTAGGCAGAGAATTGGAAGTCCTGACTCTGACTGCTCCTTCTCCTTTCCACTCATTCCCTTCTTACTTCATGTTAGGGAAAGCAAGGGCAATAATACCTGTATGGACTCAGGTCCTGTTTCCTGTTTTTCCAGTTTTTGGGATGGCTACTCATTTTGCCGAGCTCTGGTTCAGATTTTGTTGTTCTTCTTTAGTGGCTCATGGGACTGTTTTCAGCTTGATAGCAGAGAGAGGATGGCTGGGTATCATCCATATGTTAGAATTATGCAGGGGAGAGTAGCAGATCAGGACCAATGCTCAGGTTGGATTAGGCTGGATTTCACATCCCTGCTTCTAAACTTTCAGCTTCTTAAGGTTTGAGGAAAATGGCATGGAGAAACTGTTATTTTCCCATAGGTAATCCTAATTAGAAAATGGCAAAGAAAAAGAAAGAGAAATTAGAATCTGTTTGCTAGAGGAGAGGAACCTTTCCTTACCAAGAGCAAAACCAGAGCATTTGCAAGGCTAGCTTGCTTTAGGTTGGATAGTGTTCAGCTTTTTTTTCCAGCTCTTCCCTTTATCCTGGGGTCTCATGGGATCCTGGAAGAAATTTCCATGCTGTTCACAAAGCCGTTGCTTTGCAAATCTCCCTCATTAGTCTTAGCTTCATTGTCTTTTTGATTTGAACATGTATTTACTTCAGAAATCAATCTGGTCACTATTTCATTGACAGATAATTTTTTTGCAATTCAGGGCCAAAGGCTACTACCTGGCAGGCTGCAGACAAGGGAAGAGCTTATGTAGACACATACTGTTTAGATTAAAGGAGTAAATCTCACCCTTATGTATAGCTTGTCAGGCAAACACCAGCACATCAGTCACATGTGGGCAGTCATTAAAGCAGATAATTTCTTGCCCGTATCATGGGGCTGAAAAGATGCATTTAAGAACAGAAAATATGCCAATACATGGTTACACAGCCTCAGAGATGAGGAATTTATTGGATTGTCTTCACCGCTCTGGCATTTTCTTTCCTTATAGTGCTGTCACTAGGCTAGTGATTAGGGAATAGCTGAGAATAATTGCTGAGAAGGGGCTTTAGAGCCTTCTCAAATCTTTTCACTTTTCCAGGCCTACAGCTTTGCCCTGAGATTTTGTTAGTATGCAGAGAGGATAAATGTACATGTTTCTGTACGTGAGTAAATTGAACACTAGATAAATTCAGTGTTAGATTAGGGGCTGGTAAACTGTGGTAGCTTGTAAACTGGAATATATGTCAATGATTTCCTGCACATCCTTTCTGTATCCCTCCTCCATGGCGGAGCACACTCTGGGTGTGCCCTTTACTGGTCACTCAGGGCCTGACTTCCACAGAAACCCTGGCACACAGAGCAGAAGCCGACAGGACCAGGTATCTGATGGGGACAATCAAGACACCAGATCCACTGAATTACCCTCTCTGTGTGCTCAACAAGATCTCTGCTAGCTCATCTGTGGCACTCCTTAAACCCTCATAGGAACTGGCCCACCTTCCTTCAGTGACCTGGTGCAGAGACTACAGCTCAGGGCTGGAAGTAAGGATTACAGTCCCGCACTAACCACCAGTGGTGTGTGGTCCTGCCCCCACTCTGCCTTACCTGCAGAGTAATTTCTTGGAGCAAGGTATGGTCTGCTTCTTGCATTACCTTAAAGGGACTGTTTTGCTATAGGGATTCGCACTGCCACAACTCAGTCCCTTGGATGCTCACACTGCTGCATTGCAGTAGATGAAGCTTCCAGTGCTGGGAGCGTGCCAAGGATCCAAACACCCATACCCACTATAACTCCTGCCTCAGGAATCCAGATTTGCCTGCGACTTAGTAACATGACCTGTTTTCCACCAGCTCTAAAGTGCTGCCTCCAGAACGGAGTTTCATCTTCTCCCATACTTAGTTTCAGCCAAGGAATGAAATCGCTGTGACAGCCACTGAACTTTGTTGTCCCTGTTAGCTTCTGCACTTCTACTCAAAAGTATTAATATTCACTGCTCAGTTTTTGAATAGGTCCATCTTCTGTTCCCTGCTCTTCTGAAACAATCAGGAGCTGGAGGTTACGTACTTTCTATATTAGCAAAAGAGAAGAAATTGCTGCAATCTGTCTTTGTCAAGGAAGAGAAGGTAAGGCTGTGCTGATCTGTCCATCTCCTGCACACTTGCGTGATCCCTGCATGAAAGAGCAAGAGAGAGGGCTTGACCCAGATCCTGGGGAGTCACAAATGGAGCTTCCATGGGATTTGTAGCAATAGCTTTTTCTAGGAGTGAGTCAATATAGCTGAAAAGCAAGGCAGCACAGCAAGTGTTAAGAGGATGTACTATTGCAACCTTGTGCCAAAGTTGCTCAGCTAAGGATGATTTCTAAGTGGATTTTCAGTCATTTCAATCACTCCTTCTTTCCTACTGCTCGCCATACATCACCTTCTGTCCCTCTATGCTCACTCCCAGCTGCTAGCACTTGCACTCACTTAACCTTAACTATTAGTGCTGCCCTTAAATCAAAGACAGTGCTGGAAACTTGCCTTTCCCTGCCTTTGGCCTTCTTCCAGTTACAACAGACGCGTTAATGAGCAGACCTCATATCAAACTGTCTAGTCAAGGCACTTGCAAAATGCCAGCCAGCACAGTAGCTGGATGTGGAAAAAAGAAACCAGCTAACGTCAGCTCAGAGCAAGACTCAAATTCAAGGAGCAGCAGAGAGCAGGGAGAATCCACGACCACGGGGGGCGAGCACATCAAGCCATGGTTCAAGGGTCCTTGGAGAAGTGTTATCTTCATTGGAAAACCCAGCTGAGTGTGGGGACCATCAGGAGATGGTCCAATGGGTTGTGGCAGGCACCTGGCAGCAGGCAGCTGGGGAGTCAGCGGTGCACACGTGGGAGAATGGTCAGGAGATTGCAGAGGGCTTCTCACTTGTGAGCTGGGTGGTGAGAACGGCCAGTGAGTGATGAGTACAAGCAGCTGGTAGAGAATTTCAGCACGAGACAGTTCAGTTTAGAGAGTGGGAACTCAGCAATTTTAATGTGGGGCAGTTTTTTTATGATACTCTGAGAACTAGGTGCCATAGGGCACATAAATCAAATCTTGAAACTGAGACAGTGTGAGACCCTGATGCCCTGAGATCAGAGCAGCTGAGGTGACACTAGATAGTTCCCTGTGTACATGGGCTCTGTTTGTGCCAGCAGGGAAACCACTCCCTCATGATCTGGAATGAAAAAATAAATGATTTTTTAGGAATCAGCTTGGTTACTTACGAGTTTTAGAGAAAGAGACAATTTTCTTCATATGGCAAAAAAGGCATCATACTGCATCAGAAATCACAAAATCTTCAAATTTAAAACAGATTTTTAAATATTTAAGTTATATTTATTTTTCATTTAAAACCAAATATTTTCAAATTAAATGTGAATTCAAGGAAATATTTTCAAGACTGTTCATTTAATATCCAACTAATCAAAATATTTAAAGAGGGAAAGTAATGCTGCTTCAGTGGCATCTCTACGTTTTAATAAGTTAAAGGTTTTTTTTTTTTAATTGAACTTGTACAAGACTGACCCAAATATAAAAATAATTATTTGTTTTCTCACAGAAATTAGGATATGGGAAGAATGTACTCTTCCTGTAACTTTGGATGGGGTTCCAAAAAAAGAGGTACTTCTAAAGGCCTCTTTAAAAGTTTTTGACAGCTACATAATTTTGACAATTGCCTTGTGAGAATCAGAAACAATCTGCCAGTTCACCAGTATTAGCCAGTTACTCCTTGCTCTTTACATCAGCTAGTTTTATCTATAGCACAAAGTTTGAAGAGTTTATCTCAACATAGTTATATTTCCACCTTAGACCAAGGGTTTAGCCTAATCCAATATCCTGTCTCTTAAAAAAAGAGAACAGGGCAGGCATATAGTCACAATTCTTCAAAGACAATTCCAAGCTGTCAGCAGATTTTGACTTAGGAGGAGCCTGCAGATAGGTGGAGACTTAAAGTGTAGTGGTCCTTGATAGATTTTTTTTTCTCCCCCATGGATTTGAGAATGAAACTACATATTGTAGTCCACAGAAGGGAATATATCGTCCTTGACAGCACAGCTGGTTTGTGCAGAGGAGGAAGTTCCTCACTGCTGCTCCCTCTTTAGCCACTGCAGTGGAATACTTTGAAGATGACACTGAAGGAATCATTATCTTTTCTTGTTGTCAAAAACCATTGTATCCCATTATGGACCCTACTTAAACAGAAAAAGAATTAGAAAACACACCAAGTGTTTAAAATCCTGTGTTACTCAGCTGCTTGACTTCTCTGAGAAAGGAGAGAGAGCTTCTGCTAGTACCCCATCCCTCAGTGCCAATGTCTTTAGCATTCCATGATAGCAATACTCATACGGGTATCTTATTTTCCTAGTTCTAACATTTTAAATTTCTTTACATCATGACTAAAGTTCCAAGTGCCCACCATTCCCTGTAATCAAGTTATCAGATTGTGCTGATTTCCTTGAGATTCCCCATCTTTCCTTTGCCCACTGTACTTTTACTTGAACATACTTTCTTGCTTGCACACTGCAGGAGAGCTGCCCATGCCGAAGAGTAAGGACTCTTTCAATGCCCTTCTGAAATTCTCTTTCTACACAACTTCTGGCCACTGTTCTCTTCCAGGGTCCTTGGCTCAGTGTACCCAAATAATAAAAAGCAAAGCAGGTACAGCCACAGTGACCAGAGTCAGTGAAAAGTCAAGACCAGGCAAGTCCAACTTGGCAAGAGTAAGGAGAAGCTGGAAAGTCAAACCAGCATCAGTATGGGCAAGGCACAGGCATAGCTGAGACATAGCTCAGGCAAGGAGCAAGAAGTGGGGGAGCTTCTCCCCAGCTCTCTCTCGCCCCCAGCACTTTCCCATGTTCCCTGAGCACCCAGGCACCAGAGAGCTGGCAGAGACCTGTTTCTCTTAGTGCCTGTGCTGCTGCTGTTCAGCAGTGTGAGCCAGGAGCCTCACCACAACAACTACTGGTCCCAAATAGCTCAGGAAGGAATCTCACAAGGAACATGGATTCTAGTGCATGTACAGCAGGCAGGTATCACAGAATCCACATCTTATGGAGAATGTACTAAAGCTTTACTCCATAGTAATTTGAGTTTAGCAAAGTGTCTCTTGTATCACAGAGATGAGTTGCTTACAAAGCAAACACTGTCAGTCCATTTAATTAGCTCTTTAACATGGTGAGAAATGTTCCCTGGCAGAGAGTTCCTGGGAAACCCTCCAAGATGTGAAATGGAGAGGTACTTCTGTGCAGGGAGGACAAAAAAGGCTGGTATTCCAGACCCAAACCTCACAATTGAATCATTGCTCCTCAGACGATGGTAAGAGTCTAGAGGATGTAATAACCATCCCCATGGCCAATGTAACAGCAATTTTTAATACTGCAAGGGACAGTCCTGCCATCCTGCCACAGAAGAGAGCAGCTATCACAATACCCTCTTTTCTGTGCAGACAGCATAAAGCCATACAGCCCAGGCAGGTTCTGGAGCCACTGAGCTTAGATTAGGTAGGTCTAAGTATCCTAATATAAAACTGTCTTGACATTAGAAAGTGAGCTAACAAGCCTGCGGATTAGCAAGACCTGCTTGACTTGCTCCACGTACGAACCTATCAGTAAACTCGTCTGATTGGATGGGATGGGAATTGTGCATATTATAAGGCATCTTTCCCCATGGAGTATGCAGAAATGATCAAAACCTAAGTTTTTTCCTAAACAAAGGAAGAATGTGTTCATGTTAAAAGGTGTCTGGAGAGAAACAACCAAGTTTCTTCACAGCTCTGCTTAACCCTATTCTTGAAAAAATCCACTCAGACTGTGGTGCACCCAAAGTCAAAAGCTCGGGATTGCACAGCTTCCCACAGCTGCTGTGGTCCAAGTGTGACTGGGAGGGAGCCTTGCCTTGTGCCCCTGCAAAGACAAGTGTGTCAGCATGGAGACGTGAGAAATCAAAGGAAAGGAGCCGAGGCTTGAGAACACAGCAGGAGAGACCAACAGATGAGGCTGGGAAAAGCCAGCTGGTAACAGGGGAACTAGAACTAGGACAGAGAGGCAGGGCCACGGCAAGGGTCTTAGGAAGATGTGAAAACTTGGATGTAAAAGGGCACATAGAACTAGTCATGAAATTAGCTCAAGTAACTGAGGCTTTGAGGGGAAGTTGCAAAGATTCATGTCTTGCTGCTGACATCCATTTGCCATGTCAGCGATGATGGGAAAGACCTGCCAGCTGCCTCAGCTTGCTTTTAAAAAGTCCAGGTGCTGTCTGCTACAGCAGTGGTGTATGGTGCCCTCCCGTGGTGAACCCTGCATTCTCCCTGGAGTCATGGAGCAGTATGTGAAGTGTGGGTGGGGCCCATGGCCCCCATTTCCAAACACAGCACCAGGCCAGGCTTTTACTTCCCAGTGGTTACAAATGCACCATGATTAATTTGAACATCAGTGTTTGTGTCCCCCAACCTTGTCGTTAATTCAGATGTTTCCTGTTTTGTTTGACCAGAGCCAGACTAGCACACAAATTACCAATACTGGCATTCCCACTGTTCTTTTAAAGCACAAATTTAATTACTCCTGCTGTGAAAGTGTACCACTTTGAGCTGCAGTTGTTTCAGTAATTTGGTTTAATACTTCCAGTTGCATGTTGCATGCTGTGATGAAAGCCATTCGTCCTCCAATTGCCTCAATGCAGCAATGACTGACACTGCTAATGCTATACATTTGTTACATTGAAGAACAGAAATACAAACACCCTGAAAAATTAACCACTTCCATTTCTTACACTTTTATCAAAGTTCCATTACCAAGCTTCAGACCTCCCATCCTAAGATCTAGCTGAACACTAACAAATATTTATATACAGGGCACAAAATGTTTACTTCCATAAGTCAGATCTCTAAGGCCGTAACTTCAATTTTCAAGTAATTAAACCTGTGCTCCTAGGGGCTTCTGAATTAAGCAGCAGTTTACAGTCAAAACCTGTAACTATGTGGGGCTTAGATGGCAAATGGAGTTAAAACCACATCGGGGGAGACAGGTGTAGGGAAAAACCAGTAAAATGGGAATAACTGTTTTCTCACTTCCTTTCTAGGACATGCACAATTTCACTATGAGATGAAAGGGGTACATTAGTACAACTACACTACTCCCTTTTAAGTTCTAGCTACAGCTGTTTTCCTTTCCTGTTAGTGAACAAAGTAAGAGATGGCTCTATGTGAGCCCAAGCATTTCTGGGTTTTTCAAGTCACACTTACAACCCTGAACAGAATCAGAATACCAGAAGTTCAGCAGCAGTAAAACTGTTTAACTGTCGTCCACTGAACTGTGTGCAAATGAAGCTAATTTGGAAAAAGGCAAGAGTAATGATGAAATATCAATGACAATAAAGCTTTGCACAGTTTGTCCTCAAACAGTTCTAGAAATGCAACCAGTCCTGTAATAAGCAAACTTCTTATTTCTACCCTTCTTCCTCTATCAACACTCACTGAAGGGTTTTGTTTGACTCAAATGAGGTACAGTGACAGCAAAAACCAATCAGAACATGACTTGCTAGCAAACAGTGGCCAGTAAAGAGCTCCCTCTGCCCTATGTAACTCAAGTCATGCTGAGTTGATATTTTTAACACTTCCCTCACTTTTGAAATCTTTCAAAGAAATTGTACATTAGTTCTGGTCTACCATTTGTTTCTTGCTGATAGGTTCACAGGCAAGGCACCTTACTAATCAATTTTACTCTACCATTCTAAGATCATACTGGGGACCTTTTTAAGTAAGCACACTCAACTGTAGTATCATAGACAAAGTTTTGGGAAAAACCCTCACTTGGCTGAATGTGTATACCCCTGAATAAAAAACCTCCTTAACCCTCATATCAGGAACAGGGTACTAACAAGAGAAAAAATGGAAGCAACTGGGAGCACAAAATACCGTTCCTTTAAATCTTCAGATTGAAACTTCATACTTAATATATTTAACATAAGAATTACTAGAGGATAAAATAATTTCTGCTTGCTTCACTGAAGAGTGATAGACCTCTGAAAATGAGAATCTGTGGGCTTTTCCCGAAAGGAACAATGGCAAAGGACCCACTAGATTTTATTGCTGCATTATTTATGTTTTTTCCTATTCATTCAGGAAGTGTTTTCTATGAATATTCACACCTGTCTAAGGAAAGATGAAACAATACTTCTGAAACAAGTCTTGAAATCACCAGTGCTAAATTGTTTTTTTATTTCCAACAACTAGCCATTACAGTATGTGAAACAAAAAGTGTCCAGAATAAATAGCTGAAGATGAAGCATCAGAATACTACCGTCTTCGCTACTGCTGTGGCCCCTTAATGTTTCCTGCTTTACAACCTTCACTCTTCAGATTCTCCAGGCCTACGAATATCATCAATCTTCAGGATCATTCTAACAACCTGAGTCGCCAGAGAAATCTGCTGTTTCTTGCCAATCAAGGTTTCTATAACATGCTGCTGCTTCATATCTGCCAAAAGGAAGCAGAAAATTTAGACACCCTCCTCAAATCTAGATACAACACTTAACCTGTAAGTGTTAGTAATTAGTAATAGTAATTTTCACATAATTTCAAAGAACATTTTGAAATTACTACTCTTGGCCTCTGTGGTTTACAAACACAATTTGTACAAATGAGAGTTTTACATCTGGGTTCTTACCAAAGATCCTATGACACTAAGATACAACTCTTCCCAACTAGGCTGTGCTTTTCGAAGAGCAATGCGGAATGGTGAAAAGCAAAATTTCCATACGCATATATTAAAAGCACCCTAAGGGTTGAGCAAATACTAAAGAAGTGAAAAGTTCAAATGCCATCAAACAGGAACACCTAATCAAAGAAGGGTTATGAATTTACAAATTACAGTTTACCACATTCTTTTCTGAAGAAAACAACAGAGTAAGAAGGTGAAAAGTCATCATATTTTCATCTAGATGAAAATACGGTTTTATACACTGGCTTCTTGATCTTCAACGTTTGCTCCAGATTTATATATGCAGACATATTAGTGTAAACAACATTGACTAAAAATATTTCCAGCCTTTTGTTTACTTCTTCACAAGCTGTTTCTCAACTGTTTTTAGGACAGCAGTGTAACCTGGATCACTAAAACTGCAGTACTTAAAGCACAGCCTGCTTGTCTCATCGTAAGAGCAGCTTTTTTTCCCTGTACTACGGTATCAGCCAACATCTTCAACTAATCTTGCCAATAAACAAAAGGTTTTCAGACAATTATACATTCTCTTCCTGGTAGACATACATGTACTCTCCACCCACATTCCTGTTTATTATGACAAGGCACAAGAGTCTGAATAACTCAAGTGATGCACAGGTTTAGAAAGAACATACTGAGCATTTTGAGTTTTTGAGAAAGAAAAGCTTTTATGCTCCTCCTTCTCTATGTTGCAGTTCTTACCATTTGTTCCTTTCTGCAAGCAGTCAATGCCCAGGGCAGGATTATTTTCTTTCACTTGCCTCGCCCGCACTTCGGTCATCGTCTGTATTGGATTCATACCACTGTTCTCTGAGAGTGCCATGGGAATTACCTCCAGGGCATCTGCAAAAGCTCTCACAGCATACTGTTCCAAAGATGGGCACTAGAGGAAAAGAAATTTAAATTCATAAGCTATTAAACTCCAATGTTAGTAAAAGCAGATTTTAATACTAGATATAAAATATATAGACACACTACACAGACTTTATTTGGAATATAATAGCTAAGCAAATACCTCTGGATGATAACTACTTGAAAATTAAAAAAAAAAAAAAATTAAACTGCTCCTAGCATAAAAGGAAAAAAAAGTACTGGTAATGAAAGCAGTTTTTACAGAGAAGGGAAGGAAAACTTTTAACGCTGGTTATACGGGAAGGTCAGAAAGCACACGTTATAGAACTTGCTGAAGATCTTTGAAGTTCTGGAATCTCTTAGGACAGGCTTAATCCTTTATACATTAAAGAAAGTTATAATTATTCCTTTCTTACCTTATCTGCTGCCTCACTGACTGCCAAGGCACAAGATATTTCAGCTGCACCACCACCATACACAATACGATTGTCACGAACAAGATTCCGAATTACACACAAGGCATCGTGAAGGGAGCGCTTTGCTTCTTCAATAATCTGCAATTATAGAATAGTCATGTGTTTTTACAATACACACACCTGAAGGCTGTGAAGATGTAGTTCCTAATACAGACATGGAAACTGCAAATAAACTGTGATCTTCTCATGGCTCTAATCCAGCTCTACTACTGCTATGGTATACTATTTAAAAATAGAGAATGTTAGACATCCAGTGACAAAAGAAATAAAGATATACACAAAAATATACTATTATTTGTTAAATCTCTTATTTGAAAAAACAAAAACTTATATGATAAGGTCTTCGATCTTGGATATTTACAAGACACAAAACATTGAACTTTAAATGCCAACATTATTTTTAGACTGCAGTTTCTGTCAACTCCAAGCTTCAACAGATATAGACTTAAAAGAAACACCTTTAAAGCAGTATTTCTGCTTTCTTAAATGAAATTTTCAGACTTTGGTATGCTCTTTCTTTCCTAAGGTTTTTAATTTAAAGTAGGACTTGACCTAGACTAAATATAATTTAACACTAATAGTGCAACGGAAACCCAACTTAAGTACATAGGCATTTAAAGTGGTCTCATTGTGGTGGAGTGGGGGATATAGGATTTGCAGAATTTTGGAGTTTTCAGGGTTTTTTTTTTTTAAACTGGACTAAATCAGAAATTTAGATAAATCAGAAGAAGTCATACAACTAGGTCTACAATAAAACCAAATCTTTCAAAGATGCTAATACGTCTTTACTCATAAAAGTGACCCTCTCATGAGAAAAAAAAATTAAGACAATCCACAGGTAAAATTATTTCTGTATTTATGAACTATATGGTCTAATACAGAGAAAATGGAAGTTTTCATTTAAAAACATAGAATGTAAATCTAACAAGTTACTTTGACACACAGTCATGACTGCCTACAACCCCTACCCCTTTCTATTTGTCTACACTGCAAGGAAAATGTAGACAAAATCAAGAAGAGTGTACTCATGTGCTTTACAAAGAAACTACACAAATAAACTACTTCTGCAACTATGTATCAAGCCAAACATCTCACCATTTTATTTCCTCCTCTAATGAAAATGGTCACAGCTCTGGAGTTCTGACACTGCTCGATGAGAAGCATTCTGTCCTTGGTTGTTCCAAAGGAGATCTCTCGGACAACACCAGCAAAGCCCAATTTCTCTGCTGTGAGCTCACAGAAGCGAGGCACAATGCGCCCTCCCGTCGCAATGGCGATTAACTGAGGCGAAACAAGTTATTTTAACAGGATTTTTCCATGGTATTTTTCATAACATAAAACTAGTGGAAAAGAATCTGTTAAATGCCAAACTCCAAAAGGTTCTCTTTTCATCACTTCAAAATACTTCAGCCAATGTTCTGTTTCTGCCAACAGCAGGACTAAAGCAGAAACATTCCTAGACACCTATAACTTTTACTCAGTAATATACATATGCTCCAATTATAAACCATAATCCCCTTCATGGTAGGTTCTTCTCACAAATCCCCAATAATTTTTCTCCGATACCCACCCATATACAAAATTATGCAGTTCTACCCAGAAGGCCTGAACTTTTAGCTGGCACAGCCTATTCCTTCACAAATGTTTTAACAACTGGTACAAAGCCCAGTTTTACTTACTTCTATTTCAGGTCCTCCAACCCAACGAACAGCAGGCAGCTCATTCTGGAGCAGCAAGTGATTTGCCTCATCATCAAAACCCCACTGGCAAATGGCAAGGTTTGCACCAGTGTCTTTTATCTGAAAGCAACACAAATCATCAACCTCCGAATCAAAACTAATGAATGAATGAAAAACACTCTTCACGGTTTTAATTCTCCCAATTTTCTCAGAAGACAATTCTCAAGAAGAACCCTCTGGCAGACACAGAGACCAAAATACATTTTAAACCAAGCTAGTATCTTTCTCTTATATAAACTTAACTGATTCATAGCATTACAACTGCTTGTATGTTGCTTCCTACCAGGATTAGCAGCCCATTTACCTAATTTACAGGAATAAATCAATGCACTGTGCCGTTTTTTAAAAGAGGCTATGACAGACAAAGAAAACAGGAGTAATCTTAAAGGCTACCTGCTTCACCATCTCTTCAAACTTCTCTTTTTCGTATTTCTGCAGTGCCTTGTAATCATCCACAGATGTAACATCAAGCTTATGTTTGGTTTTAGGCTTAGGTGGTTCAAACGGACAAGTAAGGATTGCAATTTTAGCATCTTTTAGCTCCTGTGCAATAAAAAAAAAAAGATTTTTGACCTCATTATCATCTCTTTTGTATTTGCAAAATATACAGACATATCTTTATAAACACAGGCACAGGAGGAAATGTGAAAATCATTTGACTTATTCTAAAGTGAACTAACTATAACTAAATAATTCTGTCAAGAGTCCCTATAAACCACCTAGAACAAATTCCATAGCTCCAAGACACTGTTTAAGCTCTTAACAATCTTTACCAGTGATACCTTTTTAAAGTTTAATGTGAAAAAAACCCAAACCAATCAATGAAACCATCCCTATCCACTGTGACCACTGAGAACACTACTCATCTTTGTAACAACCTTTCAACAACTACATGACTGATATGCTCCACTAGTCTTCCTTTTTATAGGATAAACAGTGTCACCTGCTAGAAAAGTATTTTAGCATAAAACAAGGACAGCTTCTGGAGTGCTCCAAAAAGGACAACAAGGCAAATCATAAAGGTTAAGAATCTCGACACTGCATCGCACTAACCATATTAAGCATATCACACACCAGGAATAACTATTTCTACATAACACAGAACCCTGCACCTGTACTCTCTTAGAACAGCATTTCCTCCCTTCCACCACAATTTCTATACATTGTTGTAAATTCTAACTTGACCTCTTCCAATATGAAAAATTTCATGTTCATTGCCTCTTCCTCTGTTGATATATGGGTGAAAAGCCAAGACAAACACTGTGTAAATACTTAATAAACACTATGGTGACATTTGAGGTAGGCTAGAAATTTTTATTTAAGTCATTACACACGAGAAACATACACAAGGACATCACTTACTTTAGGCATCTGTGGATGACTGAAATCTTTATCCACAATCACTCCTTTAACCAACTGTGTATCTTCCAGTCTACCACCCACTTTGCCTTGCACTTTGATCAGCTCAAAATCAACATCTTTGCGTTCCATGTCTGCTACTGTCAGTACAGCATTCACGGCAATCTCTGCCATTTGCCTGTGACAGCGGTTCACTCTAGGTTTGAAAAAAATACAATCAACTTGTGCTTCATTTCCACAATTTGCAAGAAAAAGGTGATTCTATCTATCAATCTTGAGCAGCAAGAAGTGTCACTACTGCAATCAACTTTCGCACGCTACAATAAAAGAGGGAGTCTTGCTTGTTTTTTCACAGAAATAAAAGGTGCTGGCTATGGCAGAAAACAGAACACACAACATGGTTGGTGTGAGGAGCCCTTGTGAACGTAGTCTCAATACAGATTTGGAACAAGTCAGAAGAACTAAAGAGCATTCAAGTAACAGAAACCACTCTTAAGGCAGCTCTAGAAAGAAAGCCCTTCCAATGTCTGAGTTTATGAACTACACACAGAATCCATAAAGGGAAACGAACTTATGGAATCATCCTAAGTTGAAATTTTTTTAGCCGAGAAAACCCCAACAAAAGATGACGTGCAATTATTTTTAACAGATTCACATTACTCTTAGAACCTGCTATGATGCAGAAACCTGGAACCAACAGGTTAGAATGAAACTGATGCTGCAGCTATTTAACTTCATGGAATTGACCCTTTGGAGATAAAAGATCCACAATTTCTTATCCCGAGACGTGAGTCTAACGAGCAATTAGCCAAAACAAAACACAGAAGAGCCTTAAGCAGCACTCCAATAACACAAGCAATTTAATAACCCACCAAAACACCAGGATTTCTCCTTTCCACTCGAAGGGCTTGCAATGGAAGGTTAAATATTCAGTTTTTGTGACTTACACTTTAGAGCCCAGAGTTGTTTTTGCTGTCTGGATCAGAGGCTCAATGTTCTGTGGATCAACTGGGAAGCTGTCACTGATTTTGTCTAGATGCTCAATAGCAATGCGTGCTGCCTGCTCATAACCATCTGCTATTCTGATGGGGTGAATGCCTCGGTCCAGTAACTGCTCAGCCTGTTCCAACAATGCTCCAGCCAGAACTATAAAAATTAAAGTCAGTTTTACTCTTCATGGGAGCATAATTTTAAACGCATTATCAACAGATTAAAAAGCACACTTTCTGATTTTTTCTGCAGTATTTTAAGAGTTCAATGTTTCCTAAATAACAAAATAATCCTAAAAAAGCCCCCTAGCTGCTATGCTTAGAAAGAAAACCACATTATTTTAAGACCAAAATGAAACACAGTCACCAAGGCAGGACAAGTAGATTACAGAAGAAAATTATGCAGAAAAACTTTGAAAGTATGAAGAGAGCTCTCAGCACCACCTTAAAATCTAACTATACTTAAAAAGGATCCAAAAGCTTCTTTCTTCTTAAAAAACTTCTAATACAAGAACTGACAAGAATACTGCAACAATAAACAAAGAAGTGCTACAGAAAAGCTACTGTTAGTTCTTAAAAAGTTTTTTAAAATAGCTGAAGCAGCTTGATTTTTACGCTAGAAAAGCACAGTTAAACTTAAAATATTTTCTTACCAACAACTCCAGTAGTTCCATCCCCAATCTCATCATCTTGAGATTTAGCCAGCTCCACCATAAGTTTGGCTATCTGGTGATCCACATCCATCATATTCAGGATGGTAGCACCATCATTTGTCACAGTCACCTCACCATCCTTGTCCACCATCATTTTATCCAAGCCTAAAAAAACATATGCTCAAAAGATGAAGAAAAATTCAAAACACGCCCCCCCAACAATTACTAAGAGAGATCCACTAAAAGTTTTCCATTATTACCATTGGGTCCCAGGGATGTTCTCAGAGTACTTGCTACAGCCTTCGCTGCCATTATGTGAGACTGTAAGACAAAGGAGAATTAAGAAACAAGTTAAATTAGGTTATAATTATTCTGAAATCACAATATTAAGCTAAGAAAAACAACCAAGTAGTGCAAATGCTGTAACTGAACTGACAACAACTATGACCGCAAAAGAATCAATGTGTGTATTGGTTTTACAACAAAAACATTTCTCATGCCTTTTCTTGTACTGCTTGTGCTGGCTGTGATAAAGCATGCAAAAGCAGAGCAGCCAAATGACAGCCCCATCGCTCAAAGCAGGGGAGAAACAGCAGGCAACGCTAGAAGGAGAAGGCAGTGCAATTTTACCCATCACAAAATCATCACAGAATGGTTTGGGTTGGAAGGGACGTTGAAGATCATCCAGTTCCCATCCCCTGCCAGAGGCAAGGACACTATTCACTAGACTAGGCTGCTCAGTGCCCCACTCAACCTTCCCTTGCACACTGACAGGAGGGATGGGGCATCCACAACTTCCCTAGGCAACCTGTCCCACTCTTCCGTCGGGATTTGCGTCTCCCGTACTCATACACGGCCTTCTTTCGGCGGCCGAGCTTCGCGGGGAGGGGCGGCGTTCTGCGGGAGGGGGCAGCGGGGAGCTGGGCAGCAGCCCCGGGGAGCGGCGCGCTGCACCCACGGGAGTGACGGCCCCAAAGCCCCGCAGCTCCGGGGCGGATCCGCGGCACGGAGAGCCCACGGACGCCGTGCCGCGGATTCCCAGCCCTGGCGGCGATGCTTTCTCTTTTCCTCCATCCCTCCCCCGCTTACGGGCCTAGACCAGGCTCCGTCCGCCCTGCGCCTCGGGCGGGGCTGGCGACGAGGGCGGCATTGCCTCGCCCCAGGGGCTCCATCCTCCCGCCCCTCGCGGCAGCATGGCACAGCACAGCATGGCGCGGCCCGGCCCAGCCAGCGCGGGCCCGCGGGC
Source organism: Origma solitaria (assembly GCA_013397895.1). Taxonomy (NCBI): domain Eukaryota; kingdom Metazoa; phylum Chordata; class Aves; order Passeriformes; family Acanthizidae; genus Origma; species Origma solitaria. The sequence continues at coordinate 1,151,869 of VZRL01003651.1, read as the reverse complement.
GCCTCCGCCCGCCGCCCCGCTGGCTCACCTTGAGCGCCTCCAGCCCCATGAGGCGCGTCTTGCGCTCCTGGTCCTTGAGGATGAGGAAAGGCCGCCCATACTCATCAAACGCCAGAGTCCCCATGGCCGACATGGCTGCGACTCCCGCTCCGACCGCCGCCGCTCGCGCGCTCCACCCGGAAGCCGCCGCGCCTGCAGCACCGCCCCGCGCCTGCGCAGCCGCCATCGCCGCGACTTATCTCGCGGGCGGGACCTCTGTGGCGCCCCCAGCGCAGCTTTCTGGAAGCGTCCGGCGCCGGGGGAGGAGCGCGGCGCTGGCGGCCGCATCGCCCGGCTCACGGGGGCGGGGAGGCAATGAGGGAGCGTGTACTGAATGAGGTGGATACGGACGCCGAGTGCGGCCGCAGTCGGCTGCGCCGGGTGACGTGAGGGTGGAGGAGTACAGATAGACACACGGCGGAAAAAGCGTGCGCGGCGCTTCTCTCCAGAGCGCCTTCCGACAGGTTTCGGTCCCCCACCCCTTCATAGTGCAGTGGTACTGCCCTTCTATATAAACATTGCAGGCCGAGCGTGACTCTGTGTTGGTCACTGGCCAGTCCGGGTTTGCGGTCGCGTCTGTCGCTGTGTTCCAGGGAAGAGCACCTCCGCAAAGGAAGGGCATAACTCCTGGAAGTGTCCCCGGCCGGGTGCTCCCGGGCGGTCTGTAGCGGGAGGTTCCTGCCTGCGCCGCCCTTGAGCTGTTCCGGGGCGCGCTGCTGCCCGCCCGGCTGTGGAGGGCCACGGCTTCAGTGGAAAGCGCTTTGCTGTCCACTCGTGCCTCAGCTCTTCAGTAGCTGTAGCATTTCCCGGGGATCTGGGAATCGGCTGAAGGGGTGTAAGGTGTTTTTTTCCCCTTTCTTACGTCCTGTCTCTTCTCCACAATGTACTGACTTGTCTCAAGTGACCGAAAACACTCTCCTCTGTCCGTCCCCAGGCGCGATGTCCCAGGCGGTAGCGAAGGAGGTCCCACAGGAGGAGGGCGAGGGCGGCTCCCGGAGGAGCAACTGGGGGCTGCTAGTCACGGCCGGTGTGGGAGGGACCTTGGTGGCCCTCTATGCTGTGGCCACCCCCTTCGTGACCCCGGCCTTGAGGAAGGTGTGCCTGCCCTTCGTTCCTGCAACTGCAGCTCAGATCCAGAATGTGCTGAAAATGTTGGAAAACAGAAGTGGCTCCCTGGTTGACATTGGTAGCGGGGATGGCCGCATTGTAAGTTATAGATGTTGCACTTTCTCACTCTTATGAATGTCTTGTCTTTGGCATCCGTTGGTTTTGTCTGAGTCTTACGACAAGGATCAAAGCTGAGTAAAGTTTATATTCAGTTTTGATGAGTTTTTGCTCTAGTCTTACCTGCAGCTTGACCAAGGCAGTGTATAAAATGTCAGCGTGGTGACTGGAGAGAATCGCAGTGCATTCACATGAAAAGATGTGATTGAAGTGTTGGTGCTGTGATTGACAAAGAGCTGTGGTTCCACAAAGGTGTGTAGCTGCAGCAAGTGAGGCTGTGAGTTAAAGAGCACTGTTCAATGCTTAACGTATAAAGGTGATAGAAGTGCAAAAGAGAATGAGCAATGGATTACAAAAATAAAAATCCTGGTATGGTTGGAGCTGTAGTCTTCACACCTTTGTGCGGTGCTGGCTTCCCCACTTCCAAATCCATGTGTTGAAACTAGAATAAACACCAAGAGAAATGGTGAGAATCGTGAAAGGCAAAGTGATGTTGTGTTTGCAGCATATTGTTTGAGCCCCAGTTTGTGAAATGTGGTGAGGGTATAGTGGAAAATGGGGTGGGCTTTCTTTTTGTAGTTGTGGTTTTTTGTGTGCCTTTTCATAATCATCTGCTTCTAGTCAGATTCAGAACAGGGTGGCGCACTACGTGTTTTTTGATGGAAAGAAGCAAGTTCAAGAATGCCACCTTTGTCTGTGTTTCATGTAAATAAGTCAACCATTTGTCCACACACAAAAAAGAAAATTATTTGGAAATCCAAATCTGTGAGAGTTGCTTGAATTGTGCCTGGGTAGGAAAAAGATCAAAACCGTAGGCATGAGATAAGTGCAGTTTCTGATGACCTCTCTGTTCATCATTCTGGCTGCTGAGTCTTATCAGAGGTATCTAATTTGAATAGGTATTGTCTACTCAATTATCATTATATAGATGCCTAAATGGAGGCTGAAGTCTATTTGGAAAGCCAGGTACCTAAAATTGAATGTTTGGTGCTTCCTTAATGTATCTGCCCTGAAAAAAGTCTGTTCAGATGCTTTTAAATATTCAGCACTTATTCAAGTGTAATCAGTGGATAAATATGAAGATATTTACTACATTTCCAAGTGTGGTAAAAATGTCAGATTCTTTTAATGAATTTGCAAGTGTTTAGTGTGTGATGGAAGATGCATTATTTTAACAGTGTGAAATATACTGTCCAGGTAATGCTGTTTGAGAAGTTCTGGTAAGAAGTGTGTACTTCTTCCTGATTTCGCTTTGCTTGTTTTGTAATTGATAGTTCATCAGGTGATTCCTGATTAGAAGCTGGCAGTAATATTTTAAATTATATCTGAGACCTTTTTTCTAGAAATTGGTGTATTTTTGGATTTTTTAAAAATATAGATTGATAGATTAGTTTCAGATTCTGTTGGTGTGTCATTTTGGCTCTGATTCAGGGGCTGCTCAAATGTTTACCCCTCCCTGCTTTTCATATAAGTGGTCTAATTTTGCGCATTTTTCTTGTGTGTTTCACTGGTCTCTCCGTGGTCAATTTTGGTACAAGACAGTGTCATGAATTAGTGTTAAATTAAACTTTCATGTAAGTCATAGATGTACTGCAAGCTCACAGCTTTGCCCTGTGGTTTGTTTTCATTTTGTTTGCCTGACTATATTTCATTTGGACTAGTAAAATGTAGTTTTGAGTTTTTGTTCACTTACAAATAATCTGTTGGGCATTAAAACCTGGGTGACTTGGAAAAGTGCTTTCCTTTGATTTATATTTTAAATAAAATTGTGTGCTCCTGTTTTGGTGAATAGGCTTTTATGTTTCTAAGTGAAGATTTATTTTCTTCCTTGTAGGTGATAGCAGCTGCAAAAAAGGGATTCCAGGCTGTCGGTTATGAATTAAATCCCTGGCTAGTCTGGTACTCCAGATATCGTGCCTGGAGAGATGGGGTACATCAGAACACCAAATTCTATATTTCAGACTTATGGAAGGTAGGTAGTAAATTATGTAAGAATGAATCTGTGATGATTGAGAGATTTTATTAGTTTGGAAATACTTTCCTGAAGGAGCTGAAATGCTGACTGACCACAAGGTGCTGTATTGGGCTTTAAGTGAAGTACTAGTGCTAGGAGTCTGGTTTCTATGGGCTCAGTATGCTGTTCTGCTGCTTTTGTGCTTTGTTGAAGTGCTTCTTTTATCAGTAGAGGCTCCTTGAGCAGGCCTGGGCCTGCTCACTTGTGTGGGGGTTTTTTTGTAGGTGTGGGGGTTTTTCTGTTCAGAGAGGAGCACAGGAGAACTTCATGGCACTGACTGGAAGAACCCAGTCATTAGAATGCCTGGAAAGTTCTTATAGCTAGCTAACAGTTAACAAAAGAAGGGACAAACTGAAAGCATACATGATTTTATCATGTACAGGAGTTGTGAAAATAACCCCTTAGTTATTAGTAAAATAATGTATTTTCTAAATTAATGCTTTCTGTGCTACCAGAATTGCTGCCATATTTTTGGCCAGACAATAAATGCTTTTTGCTGTTCAGCAGTATAAAGTTTTCTTTATGTGGAAATTTTTGTGATGAAAAGTTGATCAGGGATCTCCTTACATGTTTTTGGTCTAAATCCCTGTTGAAAGAAGTGCAGCTAGAGGGATTAGAATAAAACAATGGTGAGAATTTCTCCAACTATAAATGCCGTTTTCAATAGGATTTATTATCAAATTTTATTTTAGGTTTCTTTTTCCTGTTATACAAATGTTGTTGTTTTTGGGGTACCTCAAATGGTAAGTTTACAGTTTGTTTTTTATTTTTATTATATGATTGTGTTTTATTTATTATACTGTTTAATTATTTATTACGATGATTAATTATTTTAGTACCAAGGCATTCAGTATTAATACATTCATCTGCAAAATGAATCAACCTGCAGATGGTCAAAGGTAGTCAGTAATGATCATAGAATATTAAGGGGTTGGAAGGGACCTTAAACATCATTAAATCCCAACCCCCTAATGCATGGGATGCCTCCCACTAGACCAGGTTGCTTGAGGCCTTATCCAGCCTGGCTTTCAACACTGCCAGGACTAGGGCATCCAGAACATCCCTGGGCAACCTCTTCCAGTGTCTCACAGCCCTCACAGTAAAGAATTTCTTCCTAATGTTTAACCTAAATGTCTCCTTTCAATTTGTATCTGTTCGCCCTTGTCCTATCACTACAGTTCCTGATGGAGTCCCTCTCCAGCTTCCCTGTAGGCCCCCTTCAGGTACTGGAAAGTTGCTATGAGGTCTCCATGCAACCTTCTCTAGTTTCAACTCTCCTGCCATGAGCAAGGACACTTTTGATTAGACCTGGTTGCTCAGAGGTCCATCCAACCTGCTTTGAACAATTCCAGGGTATCCTCATCATCTCTGGGCAACCTGTTCCAGTGCCTCACCACCTTCACAGTGAAGAATTTCGTCCTAATATCCAATCTCAACCTACTCTCTTTCAGTTTGAAGCCTTTCCCCCTTGTCCTGTCACTACATGTGACAGGTGGAGATGCGGTCACCACTTTGCAATAAGTCCCTCTCCATCTTGTAGGCTCCCTTCAGGTATTGCAAGGCTGCACTTATCACCCTGAAGCCTTCTCTTTTCCAGGCTGAACAAACCCAGTTCTGTCAGCCTTTGATTCTGTATTGCTTGTTCATTTTCTAAGACATGTGTGAGATGAAATGAGTGAAGAGCTTTATGTGATGCCATACCACACAGCATACACTGAAAACATTTCTGCAGCAGTAAGAGGAAGCATAATAAACCTTCCTTCCTATTCTGTGCTTTTTTTGTTTGCTTGTTTTTTTTCTTCAACGGCACTGGAAGTAAATCTCTACTTCAGATTTGTCGTGGGTTTGACCCTGGCTAGATGCCAGGTACCTACAACGTTTGCCTTCTATGCTCTCTCCTGCTGCAGCTATGCAGAGGAGAGGAAAAACTAACACAAAACACTGGACTTATGAGTTGAGATAAGATCACTGATAAGGGCCGCACGAGATTCAGGGCAAGAGCAGGCGGGAAACTTAAAGTTGCAAAAAAAGTGATTTATTAATCTAACAGAGTCAGAGGATAAATTGGAGATAAAAATAAGCTCTTAAGACACCATTTCTTCACTCACCCCTCTTTTCCCTCTTAAGGCACCACTTCTCAGCTCACCCCCTCCCTCCTTTCTAACTAACTAACAACTCCCAGGCAGGGGCAGGGTGTGGGGTTTTTCTTAGGTCAGTCCATCGCAATTCTTCTACTGCAGACACTGTTTCTCTATTTGCCCTCTCTCTCTATTCAACCAACAGATCTGGGCTAGGGCAAGGCATGTGGGGTTTCTTAATCAGTCCAAGGCCACAATTCGTCTGCTACAATCACTGCTTCTCTACTCACCCCTCTCCCTATTAAGGCCATTTCTCAGCTCACCCCCTCCCTCCTTCCTTCTAACCAACAGCTCCGGGGTGGGGGCAGGGTGTGGGGGTTTCCTTTGGTCAGGGTCAGTCCATCAGGGGGAAGAATCCTCTACTTAGCCATGGGGGTCCCTCCCACGAGAGACAGTCCTGTGCGAACTTCTTTGGCGTGGGTCCAATCTCACGAGCAGCCCCGCCCGATTGCTGCTGTCCGAGATTCTCTCCAGGCTGCAGAATTCCAAGCCGAGGCCAGGCTGTTTCCATCCCGGGAGCAAGGCCTTTCTCTCTCCTGCAAGGCCTTTGCAACTCTCAGTCTCTGGGACTCCCACTGGATCACAGCTTCCTGCAGGCATCATCTGCTCCTCTGGCGTGGGCACCTCCCCACGGCTGTGGGGGGTTCTCTGCATCCCCTGGACTCCATGGGCTGCAGGGGGACCACCTGCTCCCCCCTGGTCTTCGCCACGGCTGGCAGAGGGTTTTCAGCTCTGGCGCCTAGAGCACCTCCTCTCCCGCTTTTCCACTGACCTTGGTGCCTCCATGTTGTTCTCCCTCACATATTTTTACCTCCTCCTCCTCCTTCCCTGGCTAAAAAGAAGTGCGTGCTCACATTGTTTTGATTTCTTCTTAAATATGTTTTCACAGAGGCGTAACTAACATCTCTAATTGGCCCAGGTTTTACCAGCAGCATGTCCATCATTTTATAGCCATCAGAGACTGGCTCTGCTGGACATGGTGGAAAATTTCCAGAATCTTTACTCAGGACATGCAGGAGCCATCTTTGTACCCCACCCTGTTCACTGGCAAAAACTGGGCCAGGCAAAACTACCACAAGATTCCAACTATAACCCGTGTTGGAAAATGGAGTGGATATGGGTGGGATATTAGTGAGCACCGTGATGTTCCTCATGCTGTCAGCTCTGGGTGTTATGTGCTCCCTTGCCTGGTTCCGGCAGGGGGCACTGTAAACGTTTGGATTTGCGGTCAGGAATTCTGCTGTTGCACTGAGGGGAAAAGTGCTGGTGAGGAAAGATGTCTCAGTAAACTAGGAATAAACAAATGCCCTGGGAAAATGTGAGTAAACCCAGCAGAAATACTGAATTAACTTTTAAATGTAATAAAGTGGGGTACATTAGTAACAGCTGTGATAGAAAGAGTAGCTATAGGGCTCACAATAACTTCTGTAGATCCAGTAAATACGAGGTTAAATTCTTTCAGCAAAAGTACTGTCATAAATGCAGCAGATGCAAACATACGAACCTCTCTGTTTCCTGAGTGTTCATTTGCTTATGATCCACTTTAAATTTACTTCGGAAGTTGTTAATACTCAGCCTTGTGAATGACTAAATTAGTTTTCTAGAAACCTTAATGCATTTCTTTTTTTACTGAGGAACAATAGATCTCTTTACTTATTAAATAATGCTGGCCTGATTTGATGCTGTCAGATACTGCTTTTATTTCATTTCCAAGATTAGCTTTAAAAACCTGAATTTATTGAGCTTCAGGGAAGACTAAGACTTGTCTTGTTCTTGCAAGGATCTAGGGGGAAAGTGTGTTTGTTTCTGAGTCATTGTGGAGAGAGAGTTACTTGTTCCAGGTGGGATGTTGGAATTCTTGCCAGGTGTTCGTCTTTGCAGCTCCTGTGTATTTTAACTGATTAGATACTGTAAAAAAGGCTTACTAAACTATGTATCTGTGTTGACACACCAAAAAAAAAACCCCAAACCCTGGCTTCACATAAAATACAGTATGATTGTAAGACCTAGTGTAACTGATATATTTGGCTTAAAAACTAGTTTGACTGGTTCAAGGATGTTATTCTTTTTGGCTGAACAATTAAAGATGTTTTCTAATTTGAGCTGATATGAACATGTAGTGTCACCAATTTTCATAATTACTCCTAAAAAATTAGTCCATGTCTGTAGTTATAATTTCTGTAACAAATTAAAAATTCTTCTGGTGTCTCAACTCAGTTTTAGATAACTAAGTGGGCTTATTTTTCTAGTTTGTTTAAAGTGCGGTAGCAAAAATGTTTAAAAGCATTTGCAGTATGGATGAAATCAGAGCCTTAAAAATATTTGGAGGTAACTCTTTGATATATTAGATCTACGACTATAATTTTCCTAAAATATTCCATTGTTAGCTTAATTGTAGCTATAATAGGTCATTACATCAAAGGCACACCCTGCGTGTATGTGATAATGGAAGCTCTTTGCAGCCTTTGGAAATACATTTTCTTCAGTCAATTTTGTTTTCTAATAATGTTCTTCTGGGTTTTGTTTCTTATTTCTTTTTTTTGGAAATTGTATGTATTTTATGTTTTTGTGGCGTAAATTCAGATATATTTTAAAATAATTATTGCCCTTTAAATTTTTTTTACTATCTAAATGTTACATGATGATATCAAAGTGAATAGTGTTTTACATGTAATAGAAGTAGGCTGTTGTTTGTTGTTATAATTACTCATTCAAGATAGATTGGTACAATATGTAAGAATAAAAGGAACTCCAAATGGATGTGTACTGCTGATCTGCTTAAGCACACCATCAAACTTTTTCAGAGGACAAAAATGGCTAAATCTGTAATCTGTGAGGTTTCTTTTTTTTTTTTTTTCCCTAGAACATAATCACTATTTGGGATGGGAAAGAAATTTCTTTGAGGTCTATATGTGTTAATTTATTTCTCACTTAATCCATGGCAGAATTTACAAAGCACTTCTTAGAAAAAGAGCATCTGACTCTGGTCAGGGTGTTGCTCTGCTCTAGAAAGTTGTTTTATTTTCCCTGACTTTCATATCCTCTCAGTTTTTGTGAATGGAGGAAAGCTGGACTGTAGGTTTTCAACCAAGCAGAGTTGCGTAGTGGTATGTGACACTGTTCCCACCAGCATCCTGCTCTCTGGAGGAGAGATGGATTTTGTGGATAGACTGTTCAATGGATAAGGAATTGTCTGGATGGCTGCATTCAGAGGGTAATGATCAATGGCTCAATGTCCAGGTGAAGATCAGTTACAATTGGGGTCCTTCAGGGGTCTCTCTTAGGAGCAGTCCTGCTTAATATCTTCATTGATGACATAAACAGTGGGATTGAATGCACTCTCAGAAAAATTTGCAGATGACACCAGGCTGAGGGGTGTAGTTGACGCACCTGAAGGACAGGATGCCCTCCAAAGGGACTTAGACAAGAAGTGGCTCCACAGGAATCTTACGACGTTCAACAAGAGCAAGTGCAAGGTGCTGCACCTGGGTCAAGGCAACCCCTGGTATCAACCCAGGCTGGGGATGAACAGATCCAGAGCAGCCTTCCTGAGAAGGACTTGTGGGTGCTGATGGATGAGACGCTGGATATGACCCAACCATGTGCACTCACAGCCCAGAGAGCCAAACGTGTCCTGGGCTGCATCCAAAGCAGTGTGGGCAGCAGGGCCAGGGAGGGGATTCTGTTCCTCTGCTCTGCTCTAGTGAGAGTCCACCTGGAACATTGCATCCAGCTCTGGGCCCCAGCACATGACAGCTGTTGGGGTGGGTTGAGAGGAGCTCCTTTCCTATGAAGACAGACTGAGAGAATTTGGGTTATTCAGCCTGGAGAAGACTTGACTCTGACCTTAATTGTGGCATTTTAGTACTTAAAGGGGGCTTTAGATGGGGGCAGACTTTTTAGTAGGGCCTGTAGGGACATGGCAGGGGGTAATAATTTTCAACTAGAAGAGGGCAGATTCATGTTAAATATAAGTAAGAAAGATTTTGTGAATAGGACGGTGGAACATTGGAACAGGTTGCCCAGAGAAGCAGTAAATGGGGACTGGATGGGGTGCTCAGAAAACTGACCTAGTTAAAGACGTCCCGGCCAATGGCAGGGGTGTTATACTACATTACCTTTAAAGGTCCCTTACAATCCAGATCATTCCGTGGTTCTACATTCTATTTCATGGAATGCTGCTGAAGGGATTCACATGTGTATGTTAACGGGTGTGGATTCAACTAAGCTCAATTTCAACATTATTTAACATAGCAGTATTTTACCATAGAGTGACAGCAGAACATTTGCTTTGGGTTGTCTGTGTGATGTTTTGAGTGTCCCAGGATCTGTCTTGGGGTTAGGCTGTAAATTTTGAGTGGTAGTGACCTTCAAGTATCACCCAATAGCTCGTGAACCTTGGGGTGTCATACATGGCATAAATTCAGGGTGTGGAACTTTTATTCTCCACAGAGAAGAATGCCTTGTCTGTGGGATGAAGAGAATTATGAATTGGAACATGCAAAGTCTTTTCTTAGTAGTTTGGGTTTTTGGTTTTTTTAAAAATTATTTAAGGGATAATTTATGGGTTTTGATTTAATTTTCAGAACTTAAAGTTATGATTTCTTTGATCTCACCAATTGGGGCACAATAACCATTTTCTGGTTTAGATATTCTTAGATTCTTAGATATTCTTTAGATATTCAAGGCATCAAAGCCAAAATACATATAATGAATACTTTCCTAAGATAAAAGAAATTACTCAAATGATGGATTTCTCTTGAACACTTGAATTAGCCTTTAAAGAGAATGCTTCTGTTTTTTTACTGCTTCTGAGAGGTTTTTCTTGTAACTCTACAGATGCCACAGTTGGAGAAGAAGCTGGAAGAAGAACTTGAATGTAATGCTAGAATCATTGCCTGCCGCTTTCCTTTCCCTTGCTGGATTCCAGATCATACTACTGGAGAAGGAATAGACACTGTGTGGGTCTATGATTTGAAACGTTCTAGAGGATGTGAAACAAAAAGCTTGGAAATCACACCAGAGACAGAATCCTAAATGTATAATTTGTTTTTTTACTGAAATTTTTAGCTTTGACTGGACCTGTTGAAGATAAGATTAATGTGGATAGAGCCATGGCCAATGAAGATATGTATTAACTAAAAGAACTGAAGAACAGTGGTTGTCTGAAAGCACACAAAGGTTACTGAAAGGTGTAGTTAAATGGCTTAATAAAGTGACCTGGTTTAACCCCATCTGGCACTGAAGTACCGCACTGATGTTCACTCACCCCAGCCCCCACACACTCCCAGTAGGATGGGGAGGAAAATTGGAAAAAAGATCATACCCATGACCACAGGTTGAGATAAGAGACGAGTGATGCATAATACCCTTGCTCACCACTCGCTGATGGATGTCCATCCCAGAGCAGTAATTGGTCCTTCCTTGCCAGCTCTCCCCCGTTTACATACTGGGCATGATGTTTTTTGATGTGGAATGTCCTTTTGGCCAGTTTGGGTCAGCTGTCCTGGTCATGTTTCCTCCTGGCTTCTTGCACACCTCCTTGTTGGCAGAGAATGAGAAACTGAAAAGTCTTTGGCTCAGCATCAACTAAAATATCAGTGTGTTATCAGCGTTAGTCTTATTCTAAATCAAAACCACAGCACTCTACCAGCTGCTAGGAAGAAAATGAACTCTGAGCTGAAACAAGGACGTGTAGTTAGTCAAAATTATGAAAAGGTTTTTATAGAAATGGAAAATGGGTTAAAACACCATTCATTACAGTTAAGGGGAATATACGTACGTATAAGTTAAAATGCTCAAATTGGTGAACTTAGTGTATACATTCTTTCTGGCCCTGCAGAGCATTTGTTATTGGTGTTGGAAGTGGTGTGCAAGTGGCTCCTGAAATGGGCTGTGTTTCCCAAATGTCTGAATTATGTGTGCCAAGTAGCATGAAGCTGCATACACAAAACTGATGGAGTATGATGATGACACTGATGTTTCACACTGCAGCCTCGAATGTGTACTTTTAAAAGTTAAGTATGACAAAACAGGCAAATATAGCAAGTTGTTCATTAACACAAGTGCAGCCTCTGATTATATTAATGTATTTTTTATTTAATTTTTGTGCTGTTTTAACATCAGCTGGAAGATAAACTCCCAAGTAAGCCACTCCCCTTCTCCTTCACCTCTTTCAGTAAGGGAGGGGCAAAAGCAGAAATTACAGGTTGAGGTAACAACTTACTGAAAGCACAAAGCAAGAATAAGACTTGCAGAGTAACAACAACAATATTAATAGCAAAAGGATACAAAAAAGGTATTTTACCGTCAAAAGAGGTGTTTACCACTGGGAACAACAATAAGATGGTAGATGCTTCCCATAGATCATGGCTTCCCAGACAAAGACAATATGGTGGTTAAGGAGGCAAAATGGCGAACTTCCAGTGGAGCGCCAGGGTTTTGCTTCCAAAAACCATGCCCCTCACCAAGGGTTTGGGAGGTATAGGCACCAACATGGCCACAGCCACAGCGCTAAGCTCTGACCCCTCTCTGCACCCAGGACAACTTGCTACCTGAACACAAAACTTCAGAAGGATACTGAACTCTTATTGGTATAAGCTGTCACAGATGACCATAATTTTTCCTAACCTTTCTGATTTAGGAACGATTTCAAAAGTCATTTACTTGTCAGTGAAGTGTCACCATTTCTGTGTGCTCAAACTTTGGATAAAGATATGGATGAGAGTTGCTTACCTGAATACTTGAAGGCTGTCTCTGCAGAGCTAGTTCTGGCTAGCTTGGCTAAATGTGATTTATAATATATAGTGAGATGAGAAGAAAGGCTTTCAGTCAGACTTGTTTTCCCTTCTATTTTCCCATATCATCTGATGACATCTCAGAAACTCATGGTATCGCTGTGTGGCTCTGCCTTGTAAGTGAAGCAAGTTCTCCCTGTCCTTTTGCTGATACTGGTTTGCAGTTGGGTACCGTCGCTGCATTGGTGTTGTCTTTTCCTGCCATGGTGACAACACCTTTCTGTTGAATAATGGTCTGCTTACTTGTTCTTTTTTTCTGGTTCCCAGGTAAAGTTTTACTGTTTTCACCCCTTAGCAATTAGCCAAAGTTCACAGTCAGCCTCCCCTGTCCCAGTTAACATACAGCCTGTTTGTTAAGCAGTAACTATGTAAGTTTGTCAGATCTTCGCATATGTGTTATCCATAGAATGGAGCTAGAACAAGCTAAGCAATTGTCACCTGACTTCAAGGTAGTTGTTACCGCAATTAAAATTAGCTCAGTCTGAGAGAAGTGCTGAGACCCTACAATTTCAGGTAAATACAAAGCCTGACATTTTATCAGGTGTTGGGAAAGCAAGTTTGGGTGGTCTGTAGAATCTGACTTGGAAGAGAATTTGGGTGTTATTTGGGATGTGTAGTCTACCATGATGCCTGTACCCAGGGTTTTTTTTTAATGTGAGGGCACAGTAAGGAGAAGTTAAAATATAAATTGACACTGAGGATTTGAAATGGAGCATGGTTTTGTCCTGAAAATGTACACAAAGCAGGAGAAGAAAGGGGCAAATGTGTCTGGAGTGTGCAGAGGAGAGGTGATTTCAGACTTGCATGGCAAGGCACAACTGTGAACATGGAGTCTGTGTGTACCAAAGCACACCAGTGTGTGGTAGGCAGTCTTACAGCCTTTCACTGCAAGAATGCATAAAGCATCTTGTAAAACTAGACTAAATTCTTTCTATAATGATTTAAGTGTTATGATCATTACACAGTGACAGGACAGGGATAGAGTGGCTTATCTAAAATGCCTGAATTTAATATCCCGAGGACATAAAACTGGAACCTCAGACAAAGCAAATCTGAAATTATTTCTAATGAAAGGAGACTAACGAAGGGGAAATTAGCTAATTAAGCGAAGTTTTTCCCTGAATGATCAGAAAGGAAGAGAGGAGGCAAAAGATTTTGATCCATTGAATTGTGTGTGACTCATCTGCAGTGCAGTGCTTTGATCCAAGTTTCTACAGTCTGCTTTCACTAAATTTAGTTTGTAGGGAATGAAGCAATTATTTACTTTTCTCATGTGTTTGACTATATATTTTTCTATTGCATTAACCTTTGCCTGTTATAAGGTAAAACTGAATTTCTCATTTTTGCCTATGGTAAGGGTTTTGGGATATGCACTTCCTAGTTATCACCTATTGCTCCAGAAATACTTGAGGAGGGCACAATAGAATTGCTGATGTGATGGCCTGAGATTTAGGAGTACTAAGAGCTGTCCTCAAGGCAAGGAGAGATTTATGAATGCTTTAAAGTAAAGCAGAGGTGTGTTTCTTGCTCTGGCTATTTACTTTTGGGGGCCTACACTGAATTAGGCAGTGTTCGGAAGGTTCCGTATTCCATATGACGTAAGGATATGTGCTGTATTTCCTGTTTCTGTGACTTAAGTGTGAAATGGAAAGCAAAGTCTTCTAATTTACACAGGAGGACTGGGATATTTTCTTGAAATAGTGTCCTTTTCTATCACTTGCTATGTTCATTTGATAGTTTTCAAGATTAAATACTACTTAACTGTGACTTCAGTTATCACTGTATGGATTATTATGTTGATAGACTTCCAATCGCTAAGGTAATGTATTATGATTTTGTTGATATGATACTTCAGAATAAAAAATTGTTTTTCTGAAAACCAGGGAAGAGAATTACCTTAATTAAAATATAGTGTAGGTCTGAAGCCAAAAGGAGTGAACATTCAAGCTACACATGCTGTTCAATACCAAAGTAATTCGTATACACAGAAAAACCTATAGTTTATCTTTGTTTGTATCTTCTAGTAGAATCGCTTGCCTTTTGGGAGTTACTTATGTTATGCTTTCCTGGCCCTGCCAGATTTCAGCAAAAAAAAGTGTTACATTATTGAATGATTAATGCTTTCCTGAAATACTGTAGAATTTTATTTGTTTGTAAATAGTAAAGGTCGGGGTCAGACTTGCAAATGTTTTCTTTCTTCTCCCCCTCCCCCCCCCTTTTTTTTTGTATTGAGATACATGATGTCCGCACAGGTTTTATGACACAAGATGAATTATGCCAATGCAGCATCTTAGTGCTGCAATTCTAATTGTGTAGCTTTCCATTTCCATTTTGCAGAAATTGGCTTTGTAGAGAGAAGGAGGCGGGTATGGCTGCAAGACAGCCGTGTGATAGGCAGCTTGCTTGGTGAGCTGCATAGTCACTGTAGCCACACAGCAATGTCAACCAAACTTGTCAAGATTTGTTTGGGAAATGTACACATATTTTGTGGGTTTTAGGCGTTTCTGTATTACTGGGCATATTGAAGTTCTTGCCTTGTCCTCTGGTCTGATAATATGCAGCTATTTAACCTAATACTACTCCAAGGAAGTTAATCCTCTGTCTCTGAGCTGCTGTTTATTTCTGATTCAGGAGTTGTATCCAGGTTAGAAGACACAGAATCCAGTTTCAAATTAAGCACCACTCAAGCCAGTTGAGTGAATATGGTCTGTGGAAAAAGAATTCAAAATCGCAGGGTTTGGGAGAGTCTTTCACCTTTCATGAAGGACATAGCTCAGAAGGCAGCAGAGATCTCCTGAATTCTGCATGATTTAACGATGACTCGAGCTTTGCTTTTCTCATGTGTGTGTTCTTCAGAAAGTCTGCCCACTGTAATAACGTTATAAGATCTGTAGGAGAAGTACGCCAAGGCAGCATTTTGGTTATCATTTGTATTTGGAGCTAATGGAGGAGAGGAGAAAGGGGATCTTACAGCCCAAGTATGGCAGTCTGGCCTGTTTCAAAAGCAGTTTGACAGACTTGCTTAATCTGTGTATACTTCTCACTGCATAGGAGAATCCATGCCATGAATGGACTGTGATGAGCATTCGCTCAGAAATGGCTTCATGTCTGATACCGTTGCACCTGGACGAACACTAATTATTGATAGATGGCCCCATACTTCTATAGTTCCATTTTCTGTAGTTTACAAACACTGCAGCATTTATTCAAAAAAGGATATGAGTCCTTCAAATTCATAGTTGAATTTTGTCCTGTGCAGGGGCAGGGGTTGGACTTCAATGATGCTTGTGGGTCTCTTCCTGCTTAGGCTATTCAATGATTCTATGGTTGAAGAAGGCAGCCTAACATCAGATTTAATGCTAGTAGATTCTCCTGTAAGTGAATTATTTTTCTTTTACATTTGTCAAGACTGAGTTCTGTAGTTTTAAAATGTAGCCCCGGCTTGCTTTTGAGAAATAATGTATGTTTCTTCTAGAAGATTTCTTGAATTCTTGATGTGACAGTGTGGCATCTATGTTTAACTTAAAAATCACCCTTGAATGAGATGACTGAAAATATTCTGCAACTTTTTTTCTTTTCATGATAATTTTTCTATTCATCCTTTTGTGTTTTACTGAGGGAGACTTATAGATGGATAACTACCATTTTTCTCCATTCTTTTTCTGAATTCTCCCTCTTACTTAAGTGTTTGCTTGGATTTTTCATATTGTCTTTTTACAATTTGACTGACTTCATAAATTAATCAGTCTCCAAATTTCCTTTACATTTTTTTTCCTGTAGATGAGTTTTCTTTTTTTTTTCCCCAACCAATTTGCAGGAAGACTAAATATGTTAAGGAATGTTCTTTTTCTCTCTAACATTTTAACATGTATTTAACCAACCTTGATTTATTTAGCAGTCTGTATGCTGACATAGCATGACTTTTGTTTCCACTATATGAAAGAAAAACACATCCACACCAGTGGTATTTAGGCTGAAAAATAGCCTTGGTCTACAACAATTCTGGCTATTTAGTAGTTTTAAGTGCCTAATTTCACATTTTTATTATATTTCATCACATGGGAAATGAATACAGGCCTTTTATCCCTTCGGTAGTTCTTTGGATTTGGGTTATTTGTTCAGGTGGGGTTTTTGCTGAATTCTTTTTCTTAGTTTAATGTTGGTATTTGAGGCTTTGGTTGAAATGTCAGATGGATTTTTTTGCTGCAAGTTGGTGTGTAGATCTGGAACAATCACTGTGATATACTCCTGTGAACTGCTGGCATTGGTAAAATTATGTGCAATCTGCTTACCAGTAAATGCACAGAAATATTTTCCTGCTTACTGTGTATGTTGTGGTTTTTAAAAGCAAAGGAGGTTATTGAAGACCATAAAAACTTGTGGCATAAAGAGGTCTTTGCAAGGTCAGAAGCAGTAAATTACTGGCTTTCAACCTGAGGTTTGTGGCTACCTTCTGAGGAATCCACAAAAAGTAATTAAAAAAGTAGATCCACTATCAGTAGTTTTATATTTGTTATCTGTGGTTGTGTTCTTCCATTGGAAAGTTTTAATGTGTCTGAAATGATCATCTGAGAATCCCTGAACTAAAAATATGGGTTTACGTAAGATGTTAGCTAAATGGAAATGAGCTTATCAAAGTGAGGAATGTTTTTTTTTTCTTCTTTCTGTTGTTGCTTGCCTGATTGTTGAGCTTTGAACCTCTGCACTGTACGAGCCTCTCTGTCTCTTCTGATAACTTCCTACTCTGCTATGTGAGAGCAGTCTCATGATTTTGCACATTCCCATTGCATTCTAGTAATCCTGGCTTTTCAGGTAATCTATGATAGATCTGCTATAAGGATCTAATTACTCTTTTTTTGTTTTAGGATCTGTTTAAACATTAAAATTACTTGTTCAAAACACCTGATGAACTGCCTCTGAAGCCTGTCTAAAAAGCCAACAGAGCCCATGAAACTCCTTAATGCTGTAATTCCTGCAGCTATCCATGCCAAAGCTTTGGTTCAGACAGGCAGAAATGTGTGTCTGTCTTGCATATGCGCTCTTGATTCTTGATTTTTTTGATTGAAAATGGAAGTGTGAGGGGAAGACCCAAAAGGAGTTACCAAGAGGAGGATCAGTGTGAGCTCTTTGAGACAAAAACGAGTGGTGAGTGATATAGCCAAAATCTGAGCCTGTCTCTCTAGCCCTTAAGGTTTGATGCTGTCTTTCTTTTATTTCCCCTGAAGATTGTGTAGCTCTTCTTGAAAGTATGCTTCTTTTCTTTCTTTCCTTTTTTTTCCCCCCGAGTTTTTCAGAATGTACACAAATCAAAGTAATTTATATGTCCAAATGTGCCCTTCTCTAAATTGTGCACAGGAACCCTCATCATCCATGTTCATGTATCTTTTATTGCTTCTTCCTTCTTTTCACTGCACAGAAACCAGACTTATACTCTGAATACCTTTATATCAATACATAAATAACCTTTGTGGGTGTGATCAATACCAATTAAGTTTATTTGGAAGAACAGGTCTCACACTGAAGCAACTCTAAGAACAGTTTGAGCAGGAATAGGACAAATAGTGGTCATCATAGGAAAATACTGATGTTATTTAGAGACAGTGATGGTGGAGTCTTTTGCCATTGAGGTACTTCTGATTTCAGAGGGCAGTCTGATGTGTCAAGCAAAGTCAGGGAATGAAAGACTAGTAGCAAAACAGCACTGTGTGTGGTTCCTTAAAAGAATTTTTTTTTTAATGCTGTCTTCAGAGGCTGCCTTCTGGTTTCATCTTAGTTGTTAAGTATAATTGTTCTGATAGATAGAGTATGTTGGTAGGAGAGTATTATTGGCTAATTTGACTAGTGAGCATCTTGAAGTGTTTATTCTATAAATAAATAGATAAACAATTCCGATAGTTTTTTACCCTTTCCTCCACCCCACAAATGAAAAAAACCACAAAAAAACCAACAGCCCTTTAGAGTGACAACTTTGCAGAATTAAAATGGCAACTACCTTTATCACCCTTAGAAATTAAATATTAGAAAACAGCTTCTAATATGAAAAAAATTTGTCAGCTTCAGCTAACTCTTATTTACCAGAGAGCATTAAATATAACATAGGTCAGATTCAGAATGACTTAACAAATGATTTAAGTTACTTAGAAAAAGTTGCTGCTTCTTGTGAGTCTTCTGGAAATACACTCTGAATTGGGTTGTTTGTTTATTCTAATAAGAACACTGATCAAATAACACTCTTCTCAGGGTTATTTGTCTACTGCAGGAAAATTAAGTAGTCTAAGCACTTTCCGTGTACAGGAAACCTGGATGCTGGATCTGTCATGAAGTTTTGTCAATAGCTGTTTTCCTCATGCTCATCGGTACTTTGGGAGATTGTGAACATCAGATGATTGGAGTGGGGACATATTTCCCCTTGGGTGATATTTGCATATGTAAGGGCAAATTGGATGTTGAAGAATGTCTTTAATCCCTTTCAGGATATGTGATCAGTAGTGATCCTTTTCTAGTATTGTTTTAGTCTGACTGGTAAAATTTTCTTTTCCACAGGCATAAAACCAGATGTTGCTTATCATTCATCTTTCTATCCTGTTGTATGCCTGAAGAATCTATGTTGGCAATACAAGTCTGTTTCCATTTCTGTGCAAAATACACAGGAAATGTTTTACTGTCCTTGAGCGCCTTTATTGCTGTGGTGAGACAGTGTGTTCTTGTGGTGTTGGACATTCACTGTCTGACCTTATAAGTACCAGTGTTGTGAATGCTGCCGCTTTCTTGGAATGCTCCAAGCAGTGCTGAACCCAGGATGCTGGAGCTCAAGCTCCACACCAGATAATCCAATAAAAGTATTAAACTTTGCTTTGCATTTATTGTTGTTAGGTCCTCCCTGATCACTGCATCCCATCCCACCTTCCCCTCTCCCCGCAAATAAACATCCCCCCACCCCAAACTCATCCATCAGGATGTATTTATTTGCTGTTCAGCTGCTGGTGCAAATGACCACATTACTTTCCAGCTTTGCCTAGGCCATGAGCTTAGTGAGACCTGCTCAGTTTATGTTCTGGTGTAAGTAGGCTCAGTTTTAGCTTCAGTTTTCTCCATCAAGGATCTGCCTAAGAAATCCTCAAAGTCTTTGAAGACACTGAAATGAGCAGGCTCAGGCTGCTGAAGACTTCTGAAGCTCGCTGTCCTAGCATGATGGAACACAGCATCAGTGTTTTCCGCAGGCTTTTGTAAAGACTGCTTTAGTGCTACTGAATTTTCTCTCTCCCCCAATTTAGGGACTCTACTAAGCAAAGGATAAATTCACTCCACTTTTCTCTCTGACTAACAGTAGTAGAATATTGTTCTTTAGTTTTACACTGCTGTTTGTTTCTGTTGTAGTCGATTAATAAACTTTCCTTCACTGGAGGGAAAGACCTCAGAATCCTTTCTCCCCAGCACAAACTTAAGAGCAAGGCTCTTGAACTGGGGAGCTTCCCTTCCCCTTTGGAAAGTCTCTCAAGTAGCACAAAAATCCTGTACTCTTTTCCTGTTGCTGATATAGATGCTATTTGTCAGAACCACGATTAAGAACATCTTGATTTTCCACCAAGACTTCATATAATTACCTATGGCTTAAGGTTAGTCGAAGGGGATTGATACTGGGTCTAGTATGGAGGCTTGAAGTGGCAGGACTTTGTTTACTTGCCTTTTTGGGGAATGTTGAAAACCAAGTTTTAGTCCTTGCAATAGCATAATTTCTTTTATATGCCAGTAAAAATATCATAATGTATTGATAAAATGAAAATATAAGAATAATCTTCTGATACTAATACTCTGGGAATACACTAAACTAAGTGCTACTGAATGGAGATTTTCAGGTTGGAGAAAGAAGTTTCTGGGTTTCCCTTCAGTAAGTATGTGTTGAGCCTATTAACTTTAGGGAATTTGTTTGCATGTATTTAAAAGAAATAAAAGTTGATGTAGAAGATAGCAGTTGGAATGCTAGTTATTTGTTTGCCTTCAGCCCTGAAGTAAAATGCAATGTTTATACAGCAGTATTAATTTTCAAACTGCTACTTAATAATAAATCTAGAAACACTTTTTAGGATTGACTTGTGTTATCTTCACCCTTTACAACTGCAAAAATTGTAGCAAAGAGCTACTTTGTTGAAGACCACAAAAGTAATTGGTGGCAATGCTGTGATTTAAATGAAGCCTGCAACTGCATATCTGTGTCTGCAGCTGGAAGAAAGTGTTTTTTAATTGGTGCTCCTGAGGGTGGCAGTACCTGTGCACTTTCACAACTGATGGAGCCAGAGATGGAAAGGGCTCACTTGTGCCATGTAATGCTTTCTTACTGCTTACAGCTATAAGACACAGCACCTACAGTGGTTGTGTCTGTTAGATTCATGATTGTGGTTTTGTTTCTTTGTTCTTACCTTTTCATTAGTTCTTACTAGATTTGATGTCTCAGAATTTGATGTCTTGGAATGTCTATATCCTGGTCTATCTTTTTGCAAGACTTGATCTGGTTCCCTGTTTTGATGATTTCTATTTTTTGTGACAGAAAAGTTCCAGACTTAAATCTGTTGTTAATGAGAGCATGAAACATAAATTGTCTCCAGTCCAGCATAGGTGCTGTGACTTTTGTATCATACTGGTTTACTTGCCTTATAATTTTTTTTAACCTTTGTGCATGGGTTGTATCTAAATTCCCTGAAGACACTTCAATATATATAAATGAAACTTGATTTATATGAAGTCATTAGATCTGTTATGACCTGTGTTAGTAAACCTGCGTGTTCTTACTACTCATTTTTATTTCTATATTTGTTCATGGGTACAAGTGAGCTGATCTTGAGAGATCTATTTTCCTTAGGCCTTGATAACTTTATCCTTTGTCAAAATGTCATGTAAAATAGGATGAAAAGGTTTTCTGTTGGTGTGACTCATCAACAGCTCTTGCTGCTATAAGTTTCTGTTGTGACAATCCCAAACTAATTTTTACCTGACATAAGCATAATTTTTAAGTGCAGTTACTATCCTGATCTTCTGGTTCAGAAGTGATCAGCTTAACCAGCTCAAAACCAGCACTTGAAAAAAAGGGTTCTGAAGTCATACATGAAATCTTGCTAGAATTTTTCTAAAATAAGAGGCAACAATTTGACACAATTTCTAAATATGAACAAACTCAAGACAAAATATATTCTTTACCATATGCAGGAAAATGCATAGTGAGCAATGCATGAAATATATACTACCTCCACCGTGGCAATCAAATACTTTATCTATTACTTAAGTAAACATAGTCAAAGTCTGTTAGTGCCGAAACAATGCATTAATGGTTTCTGCATCTGATCACTAAATCATGAAAGCAATCACAAAATCAGATCAGTCTTTCCAAATAAAAAAGCAATTCAGAATGGGTATACAGAAAAGGCTGCTTAAGACTGTTTTCTACACAGTAACATGAATTATTTGGTTGGGGATTTTTTTCCCCCTAATTGAAAGATTAGTGACAACTGTTCCCCAGCCCAAAGACTGAAGGACTTTCCTCTGCTTCACTTAGTGCAGAATACTACTTTTGTTCAGTATGTTAATAAATGTAATGAATACCACTAGAACTACATAAAATAGGAAAAGGTGCTGGGGAGAACAGTAGTTACTGGCAATTAGGTAGAGATATTCAGCCATTGTGACATTCAAGAGTTCAGCCTATACTTCTGTCATGCCACATTGGTACAGCAAGAGCCCTAAGATCGAGTAAAAGTCAATATGCTTTTCCAGCCAGGGCCAAGAGTGGAATGGGCAGTGCAAAAAAGCCAGCTGAACTGAGAAACATTAAATCTTCCCTGAAGAGCAAGAAGCTTCCATGGTAGCTTGTTTCAAAATATTTATTGAACAGTGATAGAGAAGAAATGTGTATCTCTTTATTTAAGTTGTTTTCCTTATTCCAGAGTTGTTACGCATTTTATTATATCTATATACATTAGGGAGTATCTTTCCCGAAGACTGCTTTAATAGTAATTGATTATGCTGGTAAAAACTATTTGAAAAAAAAAAAAAAATTGTTCTACAGTTTGTATTAAAAAAAGAATGCTAGAGCAGTTGAAAGCCTTCAGTTCAGGGGATATCCAACAACTGAGGAGAACCCATTTGCTCACACAGGAGTTTTCATGTGGCATCTGCCTCTTCTGGAAGGATCAAGTTCTTTTAATTGCTGTCTCCTCGTGTTTTCTGAAACAAACTAGGTGTGTGTCAGCAGGCCATATCCCAACACGAGATGTGGTTACGAATACTACAAGACATGATGAGAAGGCTCATCCTTCTCTTAAGTGCTTGCTGCAGAATTGGCTAGCAATGTCACACAGTTCAGAGCCTTTTTCTTGCTGTTGGCAAGACACTTATAGTTGGCAGTGTTCTTGTGACTTACAAAGTAGAATTAGCTTTCTATCTCCTGAAATAAATCTAGGTGGAGGGAGTGAGTCAAGGTATTAATTAGCCTTTCCTAGTGATAGATCCCCCTGAAGTGTCATTGGTCTGGACCTACTACTCTTTCATATTTGCTGGCTTTTAGCTGATTGAACAGTTCCTTGTACTTTGGCCTATTGAAATTGAAGCTGATCTCAATACCAAGGCTGCAGACAACTTCTGTGTGTAGGGATTTACATGATCACATGCAGCTGTGCTGAATCCCACTGAGCTATAGTGAAGTCCTCAAATTACTCTGTCAGGATTCAATGAAACTGTAACAAATTGGGAATGCCGCATCTCAGTGACTGGTACTGAAGGACAGCTTTGGCAGAAAGATCCTAACCAATGATGAAGCAATTTCTCTGCGACCAGAGGAGTAAACTTCTCTCCCCCCATCATGTCCCCTATGTTCCCCATATTTTCAGCAACTCAAGGCTGTCCATGTGTTATCGTGGTATAGAAGGGATATGGAAACTGCTCCATCCTAGAGAGGCTTTGTTACAGCGTTTCCCCGCTGAGGAACTGCTGTCTGCTCACTGTCCTCCATCACGTTAAGGAAACTTCCCTGTGTGATCATGCAGGAGTCACGGTGCTGGTCACTCTCTCACCATGGGACCAGGACCGAGGCCTCTTCTCAGCTACACACCCCACACTCACACAGTCACACCTGGTTTCCTTAGCTGCTCCATCCTTGATTTCTCTCAGCAGGTCTCAGATGTTCAGATCCTGCACATAGTTTAATCTGAGGAGGGACCCAGAACACAGAGCTACCTGCACTGCATATATTCCTCAAAACTTGACTCACGTGGTGGGTGAGGAATGCAGGAAAAGGTCACTGCCAACATCAGGCGCGGTTCTCCTTGCTTCATCCAGCTCCCAGGTTTTAATGATGGTTTTGGTGTTGAGGACAAACCTCCTGCTGAGGCTATTTACAGAGCTGCACAAGCTGCTTGTTCAGGCTGTCTGAGGAGATTCACAGAATCACCGAATACCCTGAGTTGGAAGGGGCCCACAAGGATCATCAAGTCCAGCTCCCAGCTGAATGGTCCATGAAAGGATCAAACTCACAACCATGGCATTATAGTACCATGCTCTAACCAAACATATTCATTTTCTGCCTGTAAACACTTCAGGCAACACTAAGGCTTTGTTTTGTGTCATAATAATTCTTTTTTTTTTTTTTAAATATAAGTGACAAGCAAGAGACAGATGAATGTGTTGCTGTCCAGTAAAGTGTCACTTTCAATCATGCTCTAAGTCCATATAGCTCTGACTACCAACTATGTGATATGTTTAAACTGGAAAAGTTATCTCACTCTTCTGATCTTATGGTATGCATAAAATAATTAATATAAAAACTTAAATATGGAACATTATTAAAAGCTTCTTAATATACAGTCCTTTATGATGTGTTTTATTTTATAGTCTCTTGCAATGTGTAACTCACTAATGCATTCTGTTGTAGCACAGTGAAAACTTGCAATACCATGTTCATATACTTATTGTAGTCCACTGTATTTTAAATATGTGAAAGTTTTTCTTTCCCGTTTGAAATATTTTATTTTTTTTAATGTGCTTTGGGATGACAGACACTAAAACCTGAAAAAAACTAACTACTACAGTGTTACAGCTGAAAACATTGTAATTTGTGGTGATTAATTGAAAAATCTTAGTTCATCTTCAAAATTATTTGTGATACTATCAAGTATCTAATTATACTTTTTAAGGCAAGAGAGTGATAAATTTTATTTGAGCATAAATTTTATGCTTGATCGGTGGATGGAACTAGGGTGCCTGTTTGTTATTTACACAAGTTTGCATCTTACATTCATACCAAGAAGGTGAATGAGGTATTTCGTATTTCATGTAATTTACTTGAAAGCTTTCAACAGTCAGTCATCAATTCCTTTCCACAAATTGAATTCAAAATCTGTGATTGAATGACACTCGAAACCATGATGTTGCTTTGTGAAGATGGATGTTATTTGAAAATTAATAAACCCCAATGCAAAGGGAAGAGAGTTTGATGTAAAAATTGAAAGAATGAGAAGTATGTTAAGATCTCAAATTGCAGTTATTGTAGCAATGAAGTGACTCTGTGAAGCAAACAGGATTTCAGAGTGCAGTAAATGTGCTAGTCACATCAATCTAAATGATAAGAAAACTAAACCCGAATAATACCAAGAAAATTATAATTTCAAAATAAATCTTGCTACTCAGTTCCTGCGTGCCATAATTCTTGCTTTTTCTTATGAAGTGTTCCTATAGAAATCCATTTGTAACATAACTATTTTCACTTAATTTACTCATCCTGACAAAGACTTTCTCATTTAGCATTTGCACATCATGAAAAAGCAATGAGGATTTGTTTACAGAGTCATATTTTTCCTGTAATTATTGATAAAAGTCTGTAGTTGCAAGGTTTTCAAGGAGTTGCACTTTTTGGATTGTTTTTCTTTAAATGGAAAGTCAGTAAGTGTGAATGTATTTCTAAAATAGAAGTATTCATGAAATCTATCACCTCATGTTTTAGTCTTCTGGTAAATAGCTTTTTCCAAAATGAAACGTTGAGGAGACCTTTGCCTTAACAAAAATGATTTGAGGTTATGTATACATATACTTGCAAAAAGTTGATTTCAACCATTGCCTGCTCCGTTGCATTTTTAGTAGCTTATTTTCCATGAAATTGTGGAACCACATAGACATCAAACAATTTACTGCATTCAAATCTGATACATAAGAAAAAGTCTCTGTTTTGATGTTCGTACAAGGAAAGAAAGGATTGTTGTTTTTGAAGAGCAATTTCAGCAAGGTGATTTTGCTGTCTAATGTTAAGTTGTGCTGTAAGCACTACAGTTGGAGTGAACAGTTGATTTTCTTTCTGCAGAAAAATTAATGGATGCAACCTAAAAGAAGGTGAAATTTAAATATCAGCTTCTACATGATATTTGTTTAAATTATTGTCAGGTTACTTTTTGTACTTTTTCAAACATGTGTTCAGTTCTAAAAAAGTGACTGGATAATAACCATAAAAAAATTAGGATGACATTATCATAAGGAGAAAAAAAAGAACTTTAAGGCTGTTTCCCTCAAATGATGGAGGCTTATCACGATATCTTCTAAATAATGCAAATTTTATAACAGCAGCTGTTGTTTTCTTAGTATGCTTGGGGATAATATTTGATACAACCAGAAATTAAAGTTTTTAGTAGTATTTTGGGGATATGAACTAAGCCAGTGAGAGATGTCATCTGTTTTTAGCAAAATGGATGTCAGAAGACAGTTGTATCTGTGTAAATGTTCTATACTTTCATGCAATTGTCAGAACATTTGAAGCATGTTTTGTCTTTGAGTGGAAAAATGGATAAAGAGATAATTCTGAGGTTATTGGAAAAGCGAATAGAGATCATCATCTGAACTCAATAAACTGCCAATAATATGTATGAATATTGAATTTGTGTTTATTTTATTTTATTAGTTTAGTTTATTTTAAAAGTTGAAGATAGAAGATTATGTTACTGCAGGCAGGTGAAAGCACTTCAAATAAACCATTAAAAGTATTCAGGTGATTGCTGAGATAGTGCTATGTCTGGCAATTTGTAGTCTGAGAAGAGAGTAATTAGTTATTAATTAAAAAAATATAATTACTATTCATGTGTCTTCAATTTAGTTATGTAAATATGGATAAAATTATACCGAAGTTCTTACGCTGATTATTATTTTTAAGGCTGAAATTTCAGCTGTGGGCAAATAACTGCAAAAAGAAGAACATCAGATACTTAACTACTTGCATATGTTTTTGTCTTTCATTTTTTAAAAACTTTGAAGTAATTCTATAGAAGTCCAATGTTTTTCTTATGCACTCACGAATCTTTTTTACTTGGACCTCTGTCAGGACAGCTGGCAGGTCTCTGGACATTGTGAACTCTAGTGGTACTTGCAGAAAACAGTGGAGAACACAAGGGTATTGAGGGTTAAGCATCCTCTTCAGGAGCCATAAGCATCAAAGGAGATTTTACAGTAGCTCTAAACCCTCCACGGTATCTTCTGACTGCTGTAAAAAATCTGGATAGCGCATATCCAACGTGAATTACAGGTATTTCTTTGGCAACCATTGGCTTGTGGTGCGAGTTCTGTCAGTCTCCTCTGTGGAAGTCTCTTGCTTTGGTCATTTAAAAATCTGCTCCGAAGTTTCTGCTGCCCACTCTCTAATATTGTTGTGTTACCATGGAATATGTGGGGAGTGTGCAGCCTGTGACACAGATTTGAAAACAGGAAAACTTTGGGATACTGGGCTTAGGCATAGGAATAAATGGTCTGGCGATTATATTTGGACAAGTGTCTTCCCATGTTGATTAAGAGAAATGTTAAATGTTGTACTTTGCTTAATCTCGCATACCACCATGAGGTTTGTGTTTTGTCAAGTACTTAGAGAGGCTGGAAATAATCCTCACCTTCTACTGAGAGCTATGTCTGAACTTCTTTGTAGGGATGAGAGTACCCCAGCTTCCACTGACGTCAACTGAAACAATGAAAACTAGTACTCAGTCTTAAATATGACATATTTTACCATTTTTACGTGCCCTCTGGAACCAGGTTCAGGATTAATTTCAGTAGTCAATGGGAAACACTGACTTATCAAACAACCTTCAATTAAAACATAGGTATTTGGGAAAAAAGTCACTTGGGAAAGAAAAACCCGTTGTCTCAATATAAGATTATTTCCTTAAATGTACGGAAGATAAATTCTGATCTGTTACCAGCAAAATCTAATGATAGACATCTTTATGTTGTTCATGCATGCACAGTTTTTGTTCGATTACTTTAATTTTTCTTAAGATGGGTTTTCTAACACCATTTCACTGATGTTTTATTAAATTCCAGATAATAGGAATTTAACTACAATGTTTCTACCCTTCTATTTTTACATGTTTCTTCACTGTTTTGTTGAAACCAGGACACTTGCTTTTCCTCCATTTACTGAGAAATGGTTTGGATTTTAGCTTAGCCCAGCTCAGCTATTGTTTTCTCTTCTGAAGATTGTCATGGGGAGGGGAAAGGTTCTTGAAATTCTTTGCAGCTGAAAGTTGTGCTGTTGAAATGTTAAATGAGATTTTCCTTTTAAGCCTAGAATGTTCTAATGGAGTTTTTTAAAGGTCTGCACAAAGATTTACTAGTGGTGGTTAGCATGGGACAGAGCAGATGCACTCAGCTCTTTGAACCACAGTTCACTGCTTAGGACTGGAGAATGACAGGATCTTGCTGGCATCATTGACTCCCATTGCATATCTATTTCATGGTAATTAATACAACACTTTCCATTTAGTTTTCTGTCAGTGCAGTGCTATTGCCTGAGGCTTAATTTGCCTTGCTGCTCAATGTTGAGAGCTGCTGCAGCCCAGCCCACAGCTTTCTTGCTGGATTTTTCTGATCACTGTGGGACAGGAATGGGATTGCAGAAACCTCAGTATTCCTGAGCTAGTGAGAAAGGGTAAATTTGTACTTGGAAAGCAAGCTCATTTTCCTGATTTAGCTTCCTTATTTCCCCTATTCTTATTTTGCTTGCAACCAGCATTCAGCTAGAAAGCAAAGAGAGTTGTCTCTTTTTACTTTGTCTTTCCTACTACCCTTTTTCTTCTAGATTTTTATAGTACATTTCTGTGTTCCTGCAATTTCTGTTCCTACTTGTTTCTATGTTCTTTGCTTAGATTCTGAATCTTGGTCTTCCAAAATGTCTTGGTTCCTCCAAAACATTTACATTTTCATCTAAAAATCTCTCTTGAATACTTTCCAGTCTTCTGCTTTCTCTTACACCTACTATGTGTGTGTGGAGACCATTACATGCTTCCCTCAGGTGTTTATAGAGCTCATTTCTTCATCATCATTTGCTTCAAGGAAAATTATGACACCAGTAGAAATTTGGCTCCTTAGTTCCTCTGCATTTCAAAAATCACATCTGTGACACCCACAATTGCAAGCCAAATCAGGAGTTGCCATTGTCTGGCACCACAACCTAATTTCTGAGGAGCATAACATGTTAGCATTGCTGGTATTAGTGGTAATCTTAGGTGAAGAGAATATCTTTTATAACTCAGAAATATCTAGATTCCACAAAAGCTTATGTTCAGTCTGAGATTCATTGCATGTTGTTTCAGACTGGTGTCATGTTTCTTTTAAAATTTCTCCCAAATGGATTAATCTCTTTCCTCTAAATAGTTGCATGAATATGGATACATGGGAAGAGGTAGAGAAGACATACATAAATTTTTTATGCCAGGGAATTAAAAAACTGAATTGTTTGGAAAGATTAAAAGGGTTATGATTTGAGAAGAGAAAGATTGGGTCGTATCATCACATTGTATTCTGTGAAAACAGTGTCTTTTGGCAATGGTTAATTGCTCTTATGCAATAATATATTTTTGGCATAAAACAAAGAAAATGTGCATAGCTTTCCAATTAGATTAATGCATAGAATTTCAGCATATTTTTGCATTTAAAAAATACTATTTGAACATTACACTGCCTTCCAGATTTCCCATAATTCTTCCATTTTTAAAGAGACAGCTCTGATAGGTCATATAAATTTACCAAGATGATTGTGTGCTGAATAATTGCTCTGCCTATTTCAATAAGATGCTTCTTTGAACCATCTTTCTGTTGTCTGTCTGTATATTAGATTGAATTTAGTGCATTGAGGGTCAAGCCAAACAAGGCATACACTTAATTATGTTTGCCACAACAGTCTAGATGCAGAACGTAGCCTTTGTGTTGTGCAGCATGTTGTGCCAGCTGATGGATCAGAAGAATAAATATCAAACTATCATGCAGATATCAGAATGCAAGCCAATAGCTGTGCTGAATGTTCTTTCTAACATTTGCTGATTAATTTAGCTTGTAGCAGTAGTAATAGACTTGATTGGCTTGTAGTTCCCAACTGTAGTTAACTTCATAAATATAAAGTTGCTGTATAAGAGAGTCTGAAAGTGGTGAAGACTGAAGAAAATGTAATTCCTAAAAAAGCCCTTGAACATTTTCCAAATGACAGTTAAACCCCCGTGGGCAGATACTGAACTTTTGATATTGTCCCTGTGAGGAAAGCGTGATGCATGGGATCATAACTTAGATTATTTCACCTTAAATTCCTTAGAAACCTCTGTTGTCCCAGCCATTGAAATTCACCAACAGCCCTGTAATGGGTAAAGTGCTTTCTGTAATAAATGTGACAACATAAGCAAAGCTTAAAAAAAAAAACCCAAAAAAACCCAAAAAACCCAAGAAAAAACAAACCTGAACCTTCTTTATTTCAGTAGTATTTTTCCAATCTAAGGCTTGTGTCAATTAAAGCTAAATTACAATTCAAACCTTTAGTTAATTTTTGAACATAAGCAGTGCAACTAGTACCAACATTAGTGGCATTTATATGGCTTTGTATTATGGGCTTTTGGCTTATTTGTCTAAAAAGTTCAGCTTTCAACTTATCATGGATATTTGTGTTTACAGCCCATAATTACATTTTAGTAAGCGTGGAGGGAAAAAATGTAGGCTTCTGTAATTCCTGGTTTTGGATCTTGCATCCACAAGGTCAGTTAAGGCTCTTGACATACTTTTCCTTTTCTCTTGGAAAAGAACATAAAGGTGTTTTATGACATCAGGGTACTCTGAACTCAATTTCCTATTCTGTAAAGTTTTAAATGCACCCACTTGCCTGTTCTTCTATTGGCTAACATAACAAATGGATGTGTTAGTTGTTTCTGCTGAATTATCAGCCATAAATTTAACAGCACTGAATAGCACTGCTGGTGCTGTAAAATTAGCAGTGGAATACAAAGTTAACATTAAATTCTGTGCTGAGCAGATTGTGGCTATGTAAACCTTGCACTGCCCTCACTCCCCAATATCTTTTTAAGCTGAAGTAGTTGCCATTTTGCTTTAAATATTCTGTGCTGCATTTGCAAGGTTCTGTGTGCAACCATGAAGCTCAGCATCCTTTAGAGTGGCACTTACAAGGGGACAAACGCATGATGAGACTGCAACTGATTGTCATCGATGGTGAGCCTGTGTGTCTGCTGATTTCCTTTCAGAAGGCTGTTGCACAACTTCATGGTGACCAATATATATTATTATTGTTGATCACTATTCAGCTGTGTTGAACTTAAAAGAAATCTGATGCATGGGTAAATATTTTCACAGCTAAAATATTATTCCACTCTAATTATTGTCTTGAATACAAATATTAGGAAGATGTAATACTTATGAGTTAAGGGAACAGAAACCTGATGATGTTAGATGTGAACCTTTACATGGCTCAATGTTTCCCATAAAGTGGACCTCTTGGACACTGTTAGTTCATTCAGTAAAATGCTTCCTTTGCTTTTCAGTTATCTCAAGCTTCTTCTGAGCTATCTGGAGAGACCATTACTCTGATGAGCAATCCAGGGCACTTAGTAACATGCTGACATGAAAAGGGGAGAATGTGGTGGAAAGGGAAGATCAAGGTCGATGTAAACCCCCCTAAGTTTTACTTTATGTGCTGCTTCAACTTTTTTTCTAATAGAGACAAACAAACAAGAAACCCCAGCTTGTATCTGGATATGTTTTATTGCAGCATTAGCCTTATCTTCCAGGTTTGGAGAGATAAATACAATTCCATGCTGAAGGTGGAATATTAACCTGTGCATTAAGGCAGATATGACCAATTTTCCCGAGTCTGTGCACTGTAAAACAAGGTCTGTGAGTCCCTGAGAAAGCTAAAGAGGACTTAGCACATGGTTCATGGGCAGGGAATAGGAATGATTTCTCCAGTTTTCCACTTCACTGTAATGGTAGGGTTGGACATGCTGGAGCCAAGCAGTTTATTTGTGTTTGATCACTAGTTTTTTTGTATAATGGGAAATGCACTAAAAATTTCCTTCATTCCTTTTTCTTTCAAAATTTCCCCTTTTCCTTTCATGTAAGTAAAAGGCAACAGTTCTATATCAAAGTATTTTTTCAACTGCATAATTACTTCTTTCTCTTGAGGTATGAGTAGAAAATGGATGTAAGGTAAAGTTTAATTCTTTATCTTTCTGTGCTGAAGTTGACTAAGAATGTTCATTTAATCAGGTATTTTAAAATGCTGTGATATCGTATATGGCGTATATTGGTCCAGGTGTATATTAAGAACCCTGTCACATGTTCTTAAATTTCCATGCCTGACATTGTTTTCAGCAGGAGCTAGACATCTAAGGCACTGTGATCCAAGTCCTGTTAAGCGTCTGATTCTACTGATGCTCCTCTTGTTGATTGTGTCATTACCCATGCTTTTCCTTATCCAGATTTGTCAGTAAAAGCATAGAGATCTAAGGAAAGATATTTGGAAAATGCTAACATGCAAATGATAGTAATGAGGAAAACTATTTTGAGATGTAACGCACTCATATTCTGGGCAGTCTCTTTTTTTGCCTATTTGTAAAAGTCGAATTTTTTATTTGGGTTACATGTCAAATAAATTTGAGATTTATTTATTTTTTAAAACAGAACAATAAATACATTTTTATGATACATATTTTTTTTTTCCCTTGAAGACTTGGGAAAATGTATTTAACTTTATTACAAGATGACAGCATATTTTGACCTTTCCCGGAGCATTAATTCTCCAGGACAAAGCATCAGATTTATTTTGATGCAATGAATTTCTTCAAAATATGTAGGACATAATAATAAAAATAATTTAGAGTATTATTTATATAAATGCACCTTTTGCATGTTTTTAAATATCCAGAGGCACTGTTACCAGTGAATAAGTTACAAGGGATTTGTTCATCTATCTGTAGCTGAAAAACTTCTAGAATTAACAAGAGGGGCGGGGGTTTTTGTTTGGTTTTTTTGTTTGTTTTGGTTTATTTTTTGGTGGGTTTTTTTTTTCGGTTTTTTTGGTTTTTTTTTCTATTCTAGGAGGTCCCATATGGTCTTTTAAAGGCTTGATTGACTTAAAGAACTGATGATTCATTTTTCTACAGAGAACCTGGAAATGGCATTGATTCATTGATCCTTGGCTGAAACCTCCACTCCCCAAATAGAAAAACCCTTGGGTTTTTGTTACTTTAGGATTAAGGTCTCATTATCTGAGTTCAAAAGCCTGAATCAAACCACACTGATGTGAATGTGATTCATTTGCTTGTTGCCTGCTACCAGTGGGTTTCATGTTACCAGAAAGACCCTTTTGTTGACTGGGAAACAGACAAATCTCATATAATCTGAAGAAGGAAAATGAGATAGGAGAAACCTCTTTATCTCCAAAGCCAACATCAAAATCTTGAAGAAATTTCTACCAGAGAAAAGATTTAAAGTGTTATGTCGCATTTTTATTTGCTTGCTGAACCGAGTATTTAGGGAAGGAACAATTCAATCTGCTGGAATGTTCTTTGGACATCTCAGTTTCTCTTGGGGTCTGAGCTCCAGTTGCAATTTCTAACTGCAGTTTTTCTTTTCCTATGATTCCAGATTTCTGCATTGCTCAAAAATACTACAGTTTGGTTAATTTGTGAATTGTTGCTGAGATGGAAGTTTGGGTTGAGATGTATTAGTCAAACCACATGGGAAAAAAGGCATTTTCCCTCATCCTTCCTCTCTTCTGGTTTTGCATTAAGTTTTTAAAAGCTGAACAAACTCCTCTGAGGCTGCAGGTAGTCCCAGACACTTCCTCTGCAAAAAGGAGATCCAAGCTAAGCATACATATTTTCTATCAGGCTGCTCGGTCCAACTTTTAAGAGGTGATTTCACATCAAATAAAGTATAAGAATCTGCTGGAGACTGCAGAATAGAGAGAGGACTGGTAAAGAAAGAGATCTGTAGATCTAATCTATACTGACTTTGCTAGCAAAGTCTACTGGCTGTAGATGCAGTTCATCCTTGCCAAGAGATTCTTTTCCCACATTGCTCAAATACCTCAGTTACTTGTCTAAATACACTATTAAACATTGTCTGCCTGGACTGAAAAGCAGGGGGGCTTCAGGTGCTGCTCTTACTTTTCAACTTCTTTGGGTCCAGGTACTTGGTTTTCTTCATTTGTAACTTGGAGGGGAGAGGAAAGAAGGGCCAGATAATTGTACTTGGGTCTCAGCTTGACATGGAATTAAGGACATGGTGATTGCATCCACAGTATAAGTCATGGCCTGTATTTGCCTTCAGGACTTCAGCATATAAATATTTGAGTACTTTCACACTGATGTTATGCCAAAAACTTTCACCAGTACAATAAACATAGTTTTAAATCCTGAGCGTGGAGGTGGATAACTAATGCCTTATTGGCAGATGAAAAGAGAGCAATATTAGAAAAGTATATTTGGACCAGTGACTAAATAATCTAATGCTGCCATATGTTATTTGACAAACAATAAATCCTCTCACCAGAAATAAATCTCAAAAACTTGATAAATGAGCACTTGCTTTTCTGAGTTTGTCGCTCAGTCAGAACCATACTCTTGTCCATACAGTAAGAGACAGTAACAAAGAGCAATTATTAAAATAGGCATTTTCTTAACCAATTGTGGGATCTAAGACGGGGGGAGGGGGGTGTTATTGTGGGAAAAGGTGAAACTGCCAACCAAGCACATAGAAAAGCTTGCATATCGGCACACCTTTCTTTAAACAGTCTATGATCATGACCCGATTACCAAGATGCCATGCGCTTCATTTACAATCAGGAATTTTTGACTGGATGATTTTCAGCTGTCTTCCATAGCTATTCTTGCCACATAACTTTCCTAGTGTGCTGTTTCTACATGCTTACTTAAGCAGGCAGAAACTTTAGTGAAGCCATGAGCAACTTTGCTAAGAATAGGAGACTAAGGGTGTAGGTCAGAAAATGTCTATTTGAATAATAAAAATATGCCTGAGATGTGCACGTTCTTGGGTGAGTGTATTTTATTCCCTCTGGATACCTCTACAGGGAAAGAAAGAAAAATAAAACGAGGCATTGTTCATTCATGACATTAATTTACAAATATCTTGTGAGTTTTCCCTGAAAAGGTTGCGTGAATGCTCCCAATCTTGTAGGACTTTGTTTTATCCTGGAAACTCTCTTGGAGAGTCAGATGTAATTCCTTGATTTCTCCTCTTTGCTTAAGCGTTCAGTCATTGCAGTTTGAGCTTTTGCCAAAGTAGATGAAAGGTTTGTATTCTTTAAGATGTGTTGTGCAGCTGCTTAAGGCATGACCAACTTAACCAAAAAAAGCAAGAGCTAGATTTCAAACATTTTGGTTCTGCAAGCAAGAAGGAAGAGTAGTTCACAGCTGAGCACTGAGTTCTCTGAAGCAAGTGAGCAAGCAGGTTCAGACTATATCAGTATGATGGCAGGAATGCTTACCCCTGCAGCACACTGCTTTGTTTTCCTTTGCATATTAATTCCTTGCTCCCTGCCATGGGTCTCTGTAATTACTTTTCATGCCAATTCTGAACATGAAGACAACATTTCGTTAGAAAACTATAAACAAACTGAATATTCTTTTTGGTACTTGGCTACTGGAATATTTAACATTTTTCATTTTAAACAGATACATTGCTGGTTTTTTTTCTTAACTCACAGGACTTCTGTTTAGCAACCCAATCTTTTATTTTTATAATTTCATTTTTATCAGAGCAAGTGCATCTGTCATGTTAGAAAATACTTTCATCTTGAGATTTAAAATCTTTGCTATATTTCGCCACATTATTTTCATGTCACTAGATCCAATTCTTCCTTCTTTTAAGTGCTTTTATCATAGTTGTCACTGGCAACAGAAACCATGGTCTTTAATCAGTCCTTCCAACGCTGCTGTGTGGTAAGTAGCTGGAATGGGCATATGATTTAGAAATGATAACTCAAGCAAATGTGATAAATGAACTGTTGATCTCAAAATCTTTATTGGCAAATGTACAAGTTTTAATTGAGATGGGATGAGTAGGAGCACATAAAATGTGAGTTACTGTGAAATCTCAATCTAAGCTTGAAACTGAACTCAACAGTTTCTAATATTCCAAAAAATATTTCTCATTTCTATGCCCTTTTGTATCTTTTTTTCCTGTGATATAAAGCTTGCTGAGCTCTAGGACAGCAGAGGGGCAGTGTAAGTACTCAAAATATACAAATGAAATTTATTTCAGCATTAGGGTAATGTTGAAGTACAAACATTAAAATGTTCAACAAACAGAAGTGCATTTTCTACTCTGATAGTTGCATTTGAATGGCCAGAATTTAAAACAAACAAACAAACAAACAAACCCTCGATACCTCATCTCGTACCTTATTTAATGAATAATTTAAATATTCTCCTGAAGAGACGATTTCTAAAACTAAGTTTCCTACTGTAGAAGGAGTTTCATGAGTATCACAGAGATGCAGTGAAAAGAATATGCTGAGAGAGGAAATAATCTGTCATCATTTTGTAAAGCATGAAGCAAGGTGCAAAGACATTTAAACCTAAAATTTTCACATTCTCTAATGCTGTATGTTCTTTTAAATGCCCAGAGTACTTTGAATTATTTAATTTTTTTTTTTCTTATGAAAATGTACTTCCCAGTGTCTTTGGATGTACCTTTTTGCATGATCAGCATTCCTGTAAATCTGGATCTCTGCAAATGGATGCACAGAATGTGCAGTGATCAGCTTTGAGAAGTTTAGTTCGCTGCAGACTGAGAGTTCCAGGACTGAGGAGGTAAAGACTGAATCAGTCAGGTCTTTGAGGAAGGCACTGAGCTGCCTTAGCCATACGGCCATTCCTCTGTCTCCTGCAGTCCTGGGACTCATTTGGTGTAAACATTCCCAAGTCCTGTAACAAAGGGTGCAGTTATCCTATAGACAGAAGACTACTGCAGTGAGTGACTCCCAGGAGACAAATCTTTCCATCTTGTGCATGGAAGAAGTCAGGCTGCCTCTGGAAGGAGGGAGAGGTGCAGAATTAGAGTTGAATGCAAGAGTGGGAAGAGCAGAAGGTGTAAGAGATTGGAAGCATGGAATTGAAGAGATGCAGCATGGAAATAATCTGAAGTTTGGTAATGTTTCATAATGAAGTGAAAAGTGGCATTTCTGCAAATAAAGTGTAGCAGCCTACTTGCTGTTTAGCCTGTCTTATTCTAATACTATCTCTCAAAAGTAGACAATTTTTAGTTTTGTTCTACATTAACATGAAGTGCACTGCCAAAGGTCAGGAGCTGAACCCAGGTGTCCTGAGATTTACTCCAGAGCTCCATCTGATGGAGCGCATACAGAAGATTAGTTGCCTGTCTACTAAACAGTACTTGGGCTGGCAGCTCAGTAATGCTGTGCTGTTATTCCAGGCTTAATTATAAATTTGACATAATTCTAGTAAATGAGTGTAAACTTATAAAAAAATTAGAGATTTTACTGCATAGTACACTTTACTTTCTCTGTTAGTTAATTTGGAGCGAGTTATAAAACAGACACTTATTTAGCATACAGGGACAGTTCCAGATCACAATTAATGTACTGTCTCATACATGCTTTTTGAGTAACAGTTAAGTTGAGAGCCTGCCATCATTAAAGATGTACACACTGTTCAAAACTCAGATGAAGAGATAGATTAGCATTGTCACCTCATGGATTAGTGCTCCCGTTTGTTTGACTTGCAAAGATAAAATGCAATAAATGAACTGATGCAAAGAAAATAGTGCATTGTAGTCGCTGCCTTTGCAGTCTCTGACTTTATTCAGTTATACAGCAATGCTCTGATACCCAAGTAATTCTGCAATGTAATTCAAATGTTAGAAATTGGTACGAGTTCATTGTTTCTTCTTATTGCCAGGCTTTTCAAAACAAATGCTAAAATGTTTCAGCAAGAATTTCCTCAGTAATTGGTATCTTGTGTTTCTGTTTAAGTGCAGTTTACTAAAGTGTTCCTCTAAAGAAAACACTGTCAGTCTCTTCTGATGTGTACATGAATTTATTGAAGTGCACATTAGGGAAAATATCCTGTAAGCCAACTCTATATGAGTGCCATGATATGCTTGGAGTTTGCAATATATCTGTCTGGAAAAAAACCAACTCTGCTTCATTCTGCATTTTCAACGTACTTAATTCCACATGTAGCACCCATCAGAACAGCCTTTAAAATAATGCCTGAACTCTACCAAGTCATTGAGAGCATAATCTTGACCTCCGTGGGACCTTTGTTATCCAGATGAAGTAACAATAACCAGAACAGCCCATCTGTTGAAACTGGCTCATCTGGAATGTTGTGTGGGCAATTCCAGCCAACTGAGACTCCCAGCTATTCTATGAGGAAAAATGAAAGAACATGGCTGCTTGCAGTGTTTTGTTTTACACCTTTTGCACCAGATTAATTGGACTTAATTGCTGTCAATCCTAATACAAGCAAGAATTTTGCAGCTGCCCAGGCAGCAGGTTTGGAGCAAGGGTTTACAATGTCTGATGTGCCCTTCTGCAAGGGTGTGCAGTGGAGGTGCTGCCAGAAGCCTTCCTGCTAGACCTTATTCTCAGGGAATAGCCTCAAATAGCACATTAGTGCTGCTGTTTGGAGTCTTCATCCCAGATCTCTTTGAGCAAAGAGGACAACGAGACCAGATTCCTGCTCTGGAAGTCTGAGGGAAGCAGCACCTGGCAGCCTGAATGTCTGGGGTGGCTGCAGAGGAGTCTGCCACAGGTCTGCTCTGATGTGTCCTCTGCTGGATGGCAGCCTGGTTTGCCTCCCCATCCTGGACCAGCTGCTTCTGCTGAGCTGCCACCTGTCCTGCTGCTGAGGGCTGCTCCCTTATGAGGTGTTGAAAGTCTTGATCTTTCATCCATTTCCAGACTCTGCTTCTTTGCTTTTTCATACAAGAAGATCCTTATGCAAGAGTGCAAGCAAGAATTTACCATATAAAATTGATAGTTATAAATGGTTTGGGTTTTTAAAAATTATTGGTTTTTCCTGTTCATTGATAAGTAATTCAAAGCAACAGAAATACTGGTGTCAATTTTCTCTGCAAGTCTAGGTCTTCCTAATATGCAGGAACTTGAGCTCTCTTGTTGGAAACACCAGAACTTTTCATGGTGCCACAGTGAAAATTTCTTCATTCTTGTGACAAGAACTTATTTCAGCAAAACAGTGTTACTGAAAGTGTAAAAGTATGCCACCTTTTGCAACTATATTTTTACCAGCACTTTCATCTGCAAGATCTTTCGGTTTTGTTTTTGAGCAAGAGGGTTCTTATCTTCCCCTTATTCCGCAGCCCTTAATATTGCTATAAAGCCTACAAAGCTAATAGAAGATTTATCACAGAGCAGGACATGATTAATTTTAATTCCAGTCCCAGTTGTTCTCTCTTGGTTCTTCTCACCGGGAAAATTACTTGCATACTGGTTTAGTGTAACACTTTAATAGATTGCCTCCTTCTACCTTTTCCCCACCTTCTTTATTTCCTTCCTGTATTTCTTTTATCTGCACTTGTTTAGCTGGCTACTCCTCTCACTTTTAATATCAAGAAGGGCTATTTTTAAATGAAAATCCATAACATTCAGAAATAGTAGCTTGCAATCTCTAATTTAGGCAGAATTTATTCCATTCCTCTGTGTTAACTATGAATGGGTCTATCATGCATGTGTAATTGAACATCACTTGATCAGAGGAGCACTATTAAGTTTGCATTACTCTTAGGTTCTGAAAGGGATCACAGCAGTATTAAAATTGCAGTTCTAAAAGCTAAATAGAATAGCTGTTAATCCATTTTGTATATTTTACTAGACAAATTAAACACCCTTGCTCACAGGTTTTTTTCATTAGCTGTTATATGAGATCTCTTTCCTGTTAACAAAATGAAATAGTTTTTTGTTCTACTGGCAATAGCTCCTTGCAAGTCTTCTGTATTTGTGGCAGAGATTATTTCTTGCCATTTTAATCTACAGCTTTTTGACATAACTACTGTGCACCAGCTACTATGTTGTTGATTCTTCAGGTAGCATGGTAAATTGAATTTTGTGTCTTAAATAGTCATATATCTCTTTTTAAAATTCATGCTGTTTCACAAACATTTGTAAAGTTCAGTTTATTCTGAGTGGTCTTTTAATCAAAGCTAAATTCTCATCCCTCTGTCCCCCATTTGCACACTTGTCTGTTAGAAGGACAGGTTAAAACATTACAATGTTCATAGCATAATATGAAATCCTTTTGCTATTTTCGTTCATCTCATTAATATGTTGTGGTTTCATTCCTTCCTGAACAAACTCTTATTTTTCCAGCAGTACTTATACTACTTGCATAATGACACAGGGGCCATTCTTTCAGAAAATGCGATCTTTCCGACTGTGGTTTCAGCAAAAGAATGAAATTTACTGGCCACCCAAATGTAATCCATCTGTTGTAGTGTGTCTGTGTTTTATTTATCAAGGAGTATTGGAATTGTTCAGCATTTACCTGCAGGCCTTTTAGTCTCAGAACAATTTGTGTATGTGCATACAGTGATTAAATCTAAAGGAGAGCACTGGCAGAGCACACTGAACACCAAAATCACTTCAGCATCAGAAGCAGTTGTGTTTTGGGGTGGGGAAAGGATGTCATACTTTACTCAGAATGTTGTTGAGAAGTACTGCGATGAAGAATTCCGTCCTAGGTTAACACACTGCAGCCAGAACTCAACTCTCAGATTCTGAATGTGCTGCTGCCCATGAGTTAGAGCTCAGCCAGGCTGAGCCAGGGAGAGGAGGTGATTCTCCCAGAGATTCTCCCGCGGAGCCTGGCGCTGACCATGGGGAGGCGGCTGTGTCCCTGCAGGCTGTGGAGTTCCACAGGGGAGCAGAGATCCACCTGCAGCCCAGGGAGGACCCCAGAGCAGAGCACAGGGATGTTCAAAGGAGGCTGTGACCCTGTGGGAAGCCCATGCCTGTGGGACCATGGAGAGAGGAGCCCACACTGGAGCAGGTTTGCTGCCAGGACTTGAGACCCTGCAGGGGAACCACACTGGAGCAGCCTGTTCCTGAAGGACTGCACCACATGGAAAGAGACCCATGCTGGAGCAGCTGCTGAAGAGCTGCAGCCTGTGGGAAGGACCCACCCATGTCGGAAAAGTTAATGGCAAACTGTATCCTATGGGAGTGACCCCGCTCTTGAGCAGGGGAAGGGTGTGAAGATTCCTTCTGCTGTGGAGGAAGGAGTGGCAGAGACAACTTGTGATGAAGGGATTACAGCTCCCATTCCTCGTCCTCCTGCACTGATGGGTGTGAGGAGGTAGAGAATTTGAGAGTGACGTTGAGCCTGGGAAAAAGGGAGGAGTGGGTGGGAGAAAGGTGTTTTCAAGATTTAGGGTTTACTCTTATTATCATAGTCTGATTTGATTGGTGATAAATTAAGT
Organism: Origma solitaria; assembly: GCA_013397895.1. Classification (NCBI taxonomy): domain Eukaryota; kingdom Metazoa; phylum Chordata; class Aves; order Passeriformes; family Acanthizidae; genus Origma; species Origma solitaria. The sequence continues at coordinate 1,110,884 of VZRL01003651.1, read as the reverse complement.
CAGTTTTCCCAAGCTGAATCTGTTTTCTGTGTGGTGGTATCTGGTACATGATCTCTCCCTTCCTTTATCTCGACCCACAAGCCTTTTGGTATATTTTCTCTCCCCTGCCCAGCTGAGGAGAGGAGTGACAGAACAGCTTTTGATGAGTAACCATCATCCAGTCAAGGTCAGGCCACCAAAAGTAGTGAGATGCTTACCATTCTTAGAAGCCAACAATTGTATTTCTCTCTATATTTCTCCCAAGAAATTATCTTGAATTTATTCAGAGTGCTCCTGTGCAATTCTATATTCTTTATTTCTGAATTACAAAAGTAAACACCAGTAAATCTAAAAGTGAAATGAAGCACATACTGTTGAAAATGGGCAGAATAGTGTATTTTCGCAAAAGATCACCGTACAGAAGTGCAGCATTGTGACTAAAATGTAAATCTACAAATTCTAGTTTTATCTCAAATGTATGTTTACTTCAGATTTCAGAAGCCAAACTTTCTGATTAACAGAAAGGAATGATGTATACAGCATATAGATGTGCACTGTGTTTTAGAAAAGTGAGATTAATTCTGTTACTTGACTGAAGTTTAATTAAAACACTAGAAACTAGTATTTTAGAAATTCCAAAGTAAAGTCCTTAAAGATATCCACAAATGCAGAGCTACATCATACAGATATTGATTCAAAGGTATTTTAGAAAAGTTTTAATGGCATATTTTGTACATAACACAGTATTAAATGGTGAACATTTTGCAGGGAAAGTTGAGTAATTCCCTGTGTGGGTTTTCTTTTTATTTTAAATTCTGTAAACTCTCCACCAGTTGCCCTTTTCATTGATTTATTGTACTGCATTGTTGCTATCATAGACAAAAGACTTTTTTTTCTACACAGGCATTAGCAAGCTTGGGTTTTGTACAAAAATTTAACTCTTCTGTTCTTTATCCTTTTACAATTTCTCTTTCCTCAGTTATTCCTTCCCCAGCTTTTAGGTGCCCTATTGAAATTTAATGGACGTATTGTCTTCACAAACTCAATGAGACGGAAAGGTTTGATGTGATGGAACTCCACCCTCCTTCCCCCTCACCTTTTTTTGTTTTTAATGCCACAACTGGCTTAGCCATTCCTTACTGTTGAAAAGTGGTTATATGCAGCAGCCACTCTGCGCACCTTGTTGAAGATGGCAGACAGCACAAGATGCCTTTCAACACACAGTGGAAGAAATTGTCTTAACCAATCTTGAGGACGCTGCTTTTACAGCATTTCTCACCATTATCTTAGTTTTGCTCTGTTAAGTGGTTTGGGGTGTTTTTCCCTGTTTTCTTGAATGTTGCGCTATTTCTTTTATCATCCTTTTCTGCCAGAGGCAGTGAGACCACTGAACAGCACTGCTCTGTGGATGAAAGCAGCTCTGTGTGGAAAGTGCTTCATGAAGTATTGCTTCTGGTTATGTTTTTGTGTCCCGCCATGAGCCTGCTTGCTTCCCCTGAGAAGACCTAAATTTGACACTTTCTTCCTGAATATCTGGTGGGTAGCTTGTCAGTGGTTTGAATTTTTTAAAGTGTATGAGATGTTAATTAGAACTAGGACCTTCAGTTTGTCTCTCAATTTTTGGAGCCAGTCTAGTTTAATTTTTTTTTTTTTTTTTAAATTAAAGTGCCTTCTGGTGCCTTGCTTGCTGACTTTTGGAGGCAGAAACATCAAAGGAAGTTTGCAACCAAGGCATGCTGAACTGATCCATCTTCCTTCCTCCCCTGTCCTGTGCTCTTATCTGGAGCACAAACAAAAGGAGCCGAAAGAGCTGAGCAGTCTGGGGAGCCCACATAGCTGGCAAGTAACAATTTGTTCAACATTTAGTAAAGGCAGGGAACTGGAAGTTCTGCTGAGGCCTGCCATGACCTGAGAGAGCACAGTGAAGAGTCCTTGGAGAAGAATTGAGGTTGAAGTTTAGTCAGAGCTGATGGGTTAAAGTCAGGGTGCAAAACCCTCAGAGAAGTTTGTCATTCTTAGCTAACAATGCCCACAAAGTGAACAAATGCCCTCTACATCAGGTAGTGTGGGGGAAACTCCTGGGAGAGAAGAGATTTTAAAAATAAATAAATAAAAGGAGGAATAACAAGATTTGGAGTTTCCATTACTTAACAGATACTTCTGTGTCTTGGGCAGAAATGTTCGTTAAGACTGCAGAAAGTGCTGCCCAAATAAATTGTGTTGATTGCTTCTCAGGCATTTAGTGTTCTTTACTCTGCAAGAGGTTAATAGACTGAAGGATTTTTTCTGAGCTTTGTCAGAGCTAAGAAATCTTTTGGGCCTTTACATGTGAGAAGATTCATATCATAATTATTTTTATATGCAGCTGGGGCTTTTTTTTCCCCCCACAAACATGTTTTTCTTTGTGTCTTTACTCATTTGTAGGGGCAAAGGGGAGACACATTTACAGAAAACCCTATATTTTTCCCTTAACAGTGATACCTATGTAATAACATTTCTGTTCATAGGGAATATTTTTTATGTGTATGCTGCTCTGAAGCACAGCATTGACCTGACTTGTTGACGATGGATTTTGACCTCTGAAATGTATGCCTTGTATTAATCCTGCATAGATGTCTTCTTTAACAATTCTCAATCATATGAATTTTAATCACTTGGGTGCTACAGATAAACTTGAATTTAAAATAGAGACTATTATTTAGTGTCTACCATAAGGTTCTTTTGTGGTTAAATTTGTAGAGAAAATCTTAATGTGAATTATGCTTATGATGTTGTGTAATTCACTATTTTCCCAAATGTAATTCAGGTGAAACACCATAAAATATAGTAATTTTTATGATTTAGATTTTAATCTTGTTTCTTTCCATTTATATTCAAGTCTCACCTTAAGATATTTCATAATAATTTAATTGCAGCTATTAAAAGTGAATTTCACTAAATATAATTCCTGTGCTTTTGTCATAACACATTACCTTTTTTATGTGGTTAGGGTTCTCTTAAATTGCATTTTCTCCATATTTTGTTTAAGAAATCATGTCCTCCTCAGTAGTACAGACTAGTGTTCCTGTATTTTTCTGTACCGTGAATTCTTAAATCAGTGTCTTCTTTGAGAAGAATATAAAAAGCTTAGGCCTGGCTTACCTGATTCCAAGTCTGTTTCTGAGGAGAAAGAGGTCTGCTTCTGATGTTGGTCGTGTTGGTCTGACTAAGGATCTCTTTCAGCCCAATCAGGGATGAAACTAAAGTAAGGATAGGCTAAACTAAATGATAGTATTTTCAAGCTATAGCTTTCTTGTCTAGTAGTGATTTTTACCAGGCAGATCCAAGGTTTTTGTCATGGGACAGTGTAATTATTTTTATTTTATGAATGGATTGATTGGGGGTTGTATGAAAGATGTGTAAAGAAAAACTAGAATTAATGAGGTGAAATGAAAAATAGTTTGATCGTCTAAGGCAACAAAATTATTTGCTAAAATTTAAGTAGTCTGTTGTTAGAGATTCCTGTTGTCTGGTGCTGATTTGGGGCAGTTAAGGTGCAAGATACAATTTGTGTGGTGTTTTGGCAGTGCTTTGTTGAGCAGCAGGATTCCTGTGCAGGGCTCCAATGAGACTATATCTAAGGATTTCCATTGGTATCATCAAGCCACAGAGCTGACTCTCTCATCAGTCTTTGTACTCCTTGTTACTGTTTGCAGGATTCTGCTGCACCTGGTAATGAACAAGGTTATGTATTAACTTGTTTCTTTCTACTATCAAAAAAACAATTCTTAAAGTTATGCAGTGGAACAAGAATTTATTGTCAATAAATTTATAAGTCAAGATGCTATAAAAAATAATTTAGCAAAGAGAAAGTGGCCTTTTAGAAGGTGTTTATAATTTTTCTGAGTAGCAGCTTCCCTTCAATGATGCAGCTGTAGTGGGGTTTATTAAGATCTACACAGTAGAATGACAGTAGGACAGAGACTTTGCTGGATTGAGCAAAGAAAAGCATTCCTGTATGCAAGACAACATGGATATTACTCACAGAAAACCTCCAGACTTAGAGATGTATCTTGGAAGATGCTGAGGATTCTCTCAGAAGTGCTGTCAAGCTCCTTTCTGTCCTATTAACACTCCTTGGTTTGATCTTTTGCTGTGCTCTATGCACAGTCAAAACAAGTCTTAAACTTGGTGTAAGCATTTCTTTGTGCAATAGGAAATATCTGGTTGACTTGGTGACTTTAGTAAGCCTTCTGCCCTTTCCTCTAGATACCACCCAGGTTATGAGTACCCAGCAGGAACATTGATATGTGAACTTTGTCCTGGCCATTTAGTTGATGATGAATTATGTTTGGTGTATTTTCCTCACAATCACAAAGTCTGTATTAAGATTTAATTTAAAACATTAGCTCCATACAGTTTCTTGTATGCACATTACAGTATGTGTACTATGAGGTCAGAGTGTGCCTTCTGGGTAACAAATGCAGAGCAGGAAACCCTCCTTTTATGCTTCTCTCTGTGTATGTTGTTCTCTTCATCAGAGGCCATCTCAGTGATTGCTTTCATGGCTTCTGTTTGCTCCCACAGAGCAAATCTGAGTTGTATTTTCTAGGTAGTTATGGTCAGCTCAAAACCTGTCACTCTGTGTCAAAACTCTACTTTTTCCATGTACTAAACTTTACTTTTATCTTAACCTTACTTTTATTTTTAGATGTGAATGTTATTTGCTGTGTAACTCTCCAATCTCACAAGGCAGCTGTGGGAAGACAAAAACAATGCTGAATTACATGGCCTTTACAGGGCTTGTTTGGGGGACATGGTTTTGTTGTGCAATCTAGCAAGTTGTTTTTTAGGCTTGTCCTTCCCCCTCAAGGTTCAAATGTAATTTTTTTAAGAGACCTTCTGCTCTTGAGGCTCACTCTTCAATTTCCTAACCTCAGTGTTAAATAATTAGTTTTGGAAGGCTGAGCAGAAAATAAAACTAAATTGATATATGCATTTGAATGGTAGCTTTGTGTGGTTCCTCTTCTGCAATTAGAAAATTGTCTCAAGTGCTGGTCTACCAAAGGTAATTATGAGCAAAAGGTTGAGTTCTCTTTTTTAATGAGTTCTGCCTGATGCTGGGAAGAAAGTCTAGTCTGGTGCAGAGTATGTTCAATAGTGCTAATTAATTCCTCCCACTTATTTTAGGTCAAATTAGTTTGATTCAATTGAGAAAGTAATATTTCACTAAGGCAGCTCTTTAAGACTTAACAAAATAGTTTCATGTCACCTTAAGTAAGAGGGTTTTTTTAATGAAGGGTGTACCAATTGCCATTGAGTGAAATGCAGCTTTTATTTTTTTCTTTTTCTTGGTATTATAAGCAAAACATTTGAGTAACCTCTGCTACTCAAGCGCAGTGATACCAACTGCAATTCTAGGCGTCTTGCATTTTTTCCCCATTTTTGCATAGAATAACTGTTTTTTAATTCTATTAGAAGGAAAATGAAAAAAAAATCAAGCACTTTTGGTGCTTGTTCATGACTCAGAGGCATAACTTGTTTTAATCTACTTACAGGAAAGTAATAAAAAGTTTATTATCAGAACTTCAGGAGATGACTTATTAAAGGCATCACCCTGAAAGCTCTTCAGAGTAAGGACCAGAAGTTAAAACGTTTAACAGGGTTGGATTTTTTTTTGAGGCAGTTAAACCGAGTAATATACTGCTTACTGAATTTCACTGGTTTGATGGGATTATAACAGCGTGAAGTCCTTTTCTGTTATGATTATAGAAATATTATCAGGAAGTGGATTATTCATATCAGTATCATGGACAAAATTTGCCTTTATTGCTACTTGGACCTACTCAGTCATATTGGTTTTAGGTAGGGGTGCTGCACTCGTTTTAAGTAACACCATGTTCTGGGTATTCTGCTTTGGGAGACATGCAATGATTTTCCTGCTGAAGTTGAATGATTGCATATCTACCTGGTTAAAACTAGTTCCCCTCTGCCCAACATCACTGGAGAAAATCCTGTTGCACCTGCCTGTTCACTTTTAGGGCTGACCCCCTGGGTGTGCTCAGTGTTTGGGTACAGTTTGGGCCTGAGGAGGTGCTGCTGAGGATCTCTGTCAGTGCTGTGGGGGCTTCACATCACCCCAGCTTCTGTTTCACAGGGGCAGGTTGTGAGCTGTTCTGTATGTGTCCTGTGAGCTCCAACCAACCTGGACTCCAGGGCTGGCCAGCAGCTGAGAGAAGCCTTTGAAGATCCCTGGTTTTGAGAGCTGTATTTGGTGGTATGCCTGTGTTACAGCAGCTGCAATTGGGGTGAACGAGTTGAGCTCGCTGGAAGCTCCTTAGCTCAGGTACCGTCAACATTCCTGCTGCCGCAGGAAAGCCACAGTGGAAACTGGTTAAAAACTCTACCCACTGAGGTTGGCTTGTTCGTGCTGCGGCTGCATTGTCAGCAGCACAGTATCCAGGCTCTGCATTTTGAACTTATCAAGAATGTTTTTGTGAGCTGTGGTTACAGCAGGGAATGCCAGACGCATTCACTGCTCCTTGAAGGAGCAGTACAGTCTCCTAACGAATGTATGCTGGAGAATAAAGAGCACTGGAGGACTAATCCTGGAGTAAGGACAAACTAGTTGCAGTGGTGCTACCTGATAAAATCTGTGGTTTTGATATCCATTCTGATTCTGGGGCACAGGAGGGTGTAATTGCTGATTCTTGACTGAAGAGCTTTCTTGAAGACTCAAAGGTTGTGCCCATGGTAGAAAATAAAATGGACCACAGTGCATTTATGCATTCACAACACACTGTCCCTGACCTATCTTGTCCTGCAGACTGTACTCAATCTCCCACTGTCTGGGAGAATATTAATTGCCAACTGTTGATGGAGTATACATGTTAGCAATTAAATGTTATGGATGAGTGTGGGCTGGTATTTGAGCCCTTGCCTTGCCTTTAATTTATTGATATAGGCACACGCAGCTAATTCAGTACATTTTTACAAGTTCTGAGTATTCTCTATGAGTTTCCAGGCTTTTTCTCTAAGTCATTTTATAATTCAACTACAATGGGCTTTTTTATTCCTGTTTTCTCTCACTATGTTGCTTTATATACTATTGAAGTCAGCACGACTGAATGGCTGCAGCAGCAGTACTAAGTAGCTCATTAGCTTTGTTAAAGATGAGTGGCTTGATTTTAGTGCAATGATTAAAAAGAAAAGTATTTTGCCGAAGGAGATAAGGTGAGTCCCACAAGTTAATGCAGTTTACATACAAATTTATGATTTTTTGTTTTTTGAAAATGCTGACCAATAGTAGGAAAAAACATTTATGCATTTGGCATAACACTGGCATATGCAAATATTAAATAGTAATGGTAGGAGGCAGGTTTTTAGCTAAGAGTTTTCCAGGACAGGCATCATGTCTAGGGGTTTCCTTCACAGTTAGGAGGAAGAAACCAAATGCAATGATATGTGTTTACTACTTGGCAGGTGGAATGCAATGCTGTGCTGTATTTTTATTGAAAGACATGAGCAAAATTCAGTGCCTTGTTACTATCCTACAGATTTAAATGAACTGTTTTGATTTGCAGTTTGTGGTGGGGTTTTTTTGGTTGGTTTGTTTGTTTGTTTGTTTGTTTTTGTGTATGGGCTTTTTTGTTTCTGTTTTTTTGGGGGCAGACCCTTTTCAGTTTCATTCTAAAAAAGTAACAAAATTGCATGGGAGAACTGCCAAAAATTTGATGGAATAATGTTCATGATTCTTTTCTCTGAACAAATATTAAACACTTTTGGCACTCCTGTGTTGAAGGTGCTGTGACTGTAAAAACAGAAAAATGTCTAATACATTATACAAGGGGAATGGCATTTCAAGCTGATTTCTGATTGAAGTCTAGACCACATTCTGCTTATGGAAAACTTCTTTCAATGTTGATTTGTAACTTGGTAAATGCTTACTGGTCCTGAATAGGTGAAGAATTGTCCTAAACAACGACCACTCTAGGTATTGTGAAGGGAGATCTTACCATTTTGGATTAGTCCTCACTCTAATTGGCTACATTTTTTCAAGAAACTTCATGAATAAAGGACATATTCCATAACCCTTCTAAGCATTACTGTAAAAAGCAATTTGCACTTGTCAGTGTGATTTATTTCATAAATTTTCACAAAATAATTAAAATTTTGTTTTGAAGTGGCCCCTGGAGGCCATCAAGTCCATCCTTCTGCTTGAAGCAGGACTGTTAGCAAGTCTAGATCAAGTCAGCCACAATTTTGTCTGACAATCTTGAAAACCTCTGAGGCTGGGGATTCCACCTATGTGAACAACATATTATAGTGCTCAACTATCTTTCTGCTGAAGAAGTTTTTCTTAATGTCCCTCAATCTTTCTAAGTGCATGCACTCCCTGTTGGCCCTTGTGTTGCCATTGGCCATATCTGATGAGAGGTTGTCTCTGTGGTCACTGGAGCTGCCTCCCAAGCAGCTGTAGGTTGTTGTTAGATCTCCCTCTTTGCCAGACTTAACAGGACCAGCTCTCAGTCTCTTCTAAGGGGCTAAGTGATGAGCAAGTGATGACCATCCATGTAGCCTTGTACTGGACCTTACTCAGCGTCTCTTCATCCTTCATGACTGGCAGAGCCCCAAACTAAGCACAGTTTTCCAGAGACAGTCTCTTCAGGGCAGGGGCTCCCTTGAGCTGCTGGCTGCACTTTCCTCAAGGTGGCCCAGTATTGGCTTTCCAGCTCCACGGGGAGGCTGCACCATGGCTCACATTCACATTGGCACCCACCATGGTCCCTGGAACTTTCGGCAGGGCTGTGAGTCAGGCAGCCACCTTCCAGCTGTACTTGTGCATGAGGTTATTCTTCCCCAGGTGCAGAGCTTTGCAGTTCTGCTTATTAAGCTTTGGGAAATTCCTATTGATCTAGTTCACAGGTTTCTTAAGACTGCTGTGTATTAAAACTTTACCACTCGGTGTGTCAACTTTCCCTCCATTTGGTACTGTTCTCACATGTTTTAGTAAGTGTATTCTTCCTTATGACCCAGGTTGCTGATGAAGATGAGGAACAGTGTCAGACCCAGAAAAAACTCCCTGATTCACTTTGTGTTACTGGCTACCAGCTGGACTTTAGGCCATTGATTATTGTGAGCCCAGTGTCCAGGCAATTTTCAACATATCAGCCAGCCCACAGTTTCTCAGCTGCTGAATCAGTGTTGTGGGAGATTGTGTCAAAAGCCTTCTGAAAGCCAAAGTGTATCTTGTCCCCTGCTCTATGCAGCTCACCATTTCATCACAGAAGGCAATCGGGTTGGTCAAGGATGATTTGTACTTGGTAGATCTCTGCTGGGTACTCCCGATTAACTTAGTCCTTCATATTCTTGAAAATCAATTCCCTTTTATCTTAATATGAGTTAGTGGAAAAATGTATATCATCTCTTTGAGGCAAAGGCATAGGAATGCAATGTTCTACTGGTAGCATCAGCAGAGGTATTTCATGTCCAGAGGAGAGAAGCAGGGATAACCTGCTTTATTGGCACAGATCACTTATATTTTAATGAGGAAGAGAGATAACTGCGTATATGCTAGAGATTAGTCTTCGTTTGGCTAAGGTAAGATTTTGCCAGGAATAAAGGGACACCTTAGGAAACTTATCTACCTTTGAAGAGAGTCCTAGGAGTAATATAAAGTCTGTATTTATAATTCACTTAGGAAACATTATACTACATGGTAGATACAGAACAATTAATTGACGCCTTAATTATAATTATAGTCCTTGAGTTACGCAAGCAAAAGAGTAAATCTCCAGATCTTTAATAAGAGCAATGATAACTTTCTCTATTTTAGATGAAATATTGGCTAGAGATCATGAAATTAAAAGTTAATCAGTTACTAAGTAAATCATTTGGCACTCCAGGTGAGAAAGTGTAACTCTTTTTGAGGGAGAAATATACTGTCACAATATATAGCAAGTTATAATTTTATTCTATAGTATATTTAAAATTCACCTTCCCAAGTACCTGTAGGGAAACTCCTAAGTCCTGCATCCATATTGTTTAATTAATTGCTTTTTCACTTTCTCCTATGCCTATATTAAGGTGAGTAGAAACTATCATTCAGAATGTATGAAGATAAATGCACAAATGTCACTCAAGTCCCAGGTAATATTTCAAATTCAAAAAAGTTCTGATCTTCTCTGTTATTAGTGCATTTGACTATTCCAGCTTGGGGGCCCATAGCACTATTTCCAGTTGCTCTACTTAACACAGCTTACATATGTTGTAGATATGTTTCAATGAGTTAAAAGAAAGTAAACCACTGATAATTTGCCTGAGACCAGTTCCATTTTGTTTTCATAAAATATATCTGTCTTTGCTTTAGCCATCTCCTGTCAGACTTTCACAGTCCTGGGACTTCACCAAGGTTGTAAGGAGTTCTTAGTATATTTTTGCTACTCTTCAGATGAGAAGATTGTTTGATTTCTCTGTTGGTATTTGCAGATAAAGAAGTCACTGGATGACCTGGCTTTTAGTTTAGTTTAGTTTAGTTTTCTTTTGTTTCAAATAAGGGATTCTGAAGAGGAGAGAAATTTACTTTAATAGCAGAGTGAGTGAAAAATTTCTCTGCATATGTTGCTTTTCCTGGGAAGCCTATTCTAGCTGACCCAACTTGAGCAGAAGGATCTGACTAGACATCTTGAGAGGTCCCTTCTAATTGCAGCAATTTTGTGATTCTGTGATTCAGCTGTGATTTCCAAATTTGACTGGTCAAGGGGATGTATGATGTAGCATATTGTGGAAAAGACGTGCTTGCATGAAGGCCAAAGCCTTAATGAAGAGAGATTTTGAGACCTTCTATACTAGGCAGACCATATAATCACAGCATTATAGGATAATTGATTTTGGAAGGAACCTAAACAGGTCTTTAGTCCAACCTCATGTTCAAAGTAGCATCTGCTATGAGCTCAAACCTTATTCCTTGGGGCTTCATATATTTTGTATACTTAAAAATCTCCACGGAAGGAGAGACTACACAACTCTTCTGAGTAACCTGTTCCTATGACTATCTGGCCTTGGTGCAGGACAGACAGGACAGGAAAAAAAATCCCTTCAACCAGTCTCAGGCTTTCATTTGAAATGCTTACTGTTTCTCTTCTTCTCATCATGCATAATTTTGGAGAACTTGCCTCCATCGTCTCTGTGACCTCCATGCAGATATTAGAAGGCTGCAGATAGGTTCCTCTGAAGCCTTGTCTCCGGACTGAACAAGCCATATTAGCTCAGTTTCTAATAATAGGATGAATTCTCCAGACCCCTGACCGTCTTCGTAGCTCTCCACTGAACTCTGCTGAACTTGCTCCAGTTCATCAATGCCTGTATTGAGAGGGGGGAAAATTGGATGCAGTATTTGAGACGTAGTCTATGAAGTATTTTATCTACTAGCTATGTTAATACAACCTAGGATATCACGACTTTTTTTTGCTGCCAGGGTATACTGCTGGCTGTCTGCCCAAGTCCTTTTCAGTACAGATATTTCCCAGCCTATCACTCCCTGCGTGCCTTTGTGCAAAGGCTTATTTCTTCCCAGGTGCAGGACTTTGAATTTTTCATTTTTGAAAGGAATAAAGTTCCTGCTGGCCCACTCCTCTAGTCTGTCTGGGTCCCTTTTAACAAAGTCCTGCTCTTGAGCATCTCAGCTGTTTCTCCTAATTTGGTGTACGTGCACATTTGATGAAAGTGTGTGCAACCACTTACCTCCAAGTCATTTATAAATATATTGGAAAGGACATGTCCCAGGATAGATGTCTATGGTGCCCCACTTGTTGCTAGCCTCTAGATACAGTAGGATGGGCTATCTACTGTCTCCTGAGACTCATCATTCAAGCAGGTTTTCTCAAGTTTAATTGCCTACCCATACAGATCATAGCATCGTAAATTGCATACCAGAACATTGTGAGAGTCAAGCATATCTCTGAAGATGAAGGTAAATAACATCCACTGCTCTTCCTTCATCCACAAATCTATTAATTTTGTCCTAGATGACGATCTACACTAAGTTGATGGTCATCTACACTTAGTTGTTGTCTGCTGACTGTGCCAAGTCACCTTATCTACTTCATGTGTCTAGAAACACTTGAAAATTATTAGCTTTGTGATTTTTTCCCAGAGATCAAAGTGAGACTTCGAGTTCCCTGGGTTTACCTTTTGACTTTTTCCAAAGATTGATACAACATTTGCCCTCCTCCAGTCATGTGGGACTACTTGATCTCTGTGAGCTTTCAAAGATAATAGAGAGCAGCCTTGCAAGGAGAAACATCCTGCTGGATTCCATGAGCTTGTGTGGGTTGAATTCTCTCCGTTAATCCCTGAGTCCTAATGGACTGCTGGTAGATCTCCATGACCCCTTTCTGTAATCACAGAGGTATGATAGACCTTACTGAAGGCTGAGACAGATGATATTAAATACATTGGCGTTTTTTGTGCCTGCTGTTGCTAAATCGCCTGTCTCGCTCAGCAGCCCACATATTCCTTGTTCAGCCTTACAGCTATTTTTCTGCTTCTAGCTCCAATGAGACCTTGCCTTTCACTGAAGCCACTGTAAATCGATGCACTTATACTGAAGAAACAAATAAATGTGAAGACCTGTAACGAGATGTTACAGCATTTACAAGTAACAGGTAAAATTTTATTAGGGAGCTGTGAAACTTGGAAAATTTAAACGAAAAACTGCAATGTGCTCCTTGTTTGCAGCTCTTGCTGATGGTGTTGTGCAAGTTGTGGTGGCCCTAGAGGTGCCAGCAGCCTTGACTGTCCCTGCCCAGCCCTGCCTAACAATGCCACAGCAGTCTGGTCTCCAGCTCACTACAGCCCTGCCCTGCTGTGCCCAGTAACGGGCCCCACCAAGCTGAACCCACATCCCAGCTCATCGTTGTCCCATCCCCAGGGATGTGCCCAATGCCCAGGAACAGGCATCTCTGATGCCCCATCGCTGCCCTGCTCATGGCTGGGGTGGTGGGACAGGCACACACAGGCCCATGGGCAGCCACTCTGTTTTGCTGTTCACTGCCGCAAATTGCGTTTCTTCTGGGGATCCACTCCCATTTTCCTCTAGAAGCAATGGATTCCAACTTTTCTGAAAAAACTTGTTACCAGGTTCTGCATCTTCTGTCTCAACAGAGTATTTTGAGGACATTGCTGAAAATACCTTTCAGTTTTGTTTGACAGGTGCTTTCTACCACCTGAGCCATATACTGGGTATGTGTGTCATGTAGGGGTTCTACTGCATTTTGTGTTCCTGCTTTTCAGTTTAGCCCTGTGCTGAGAAAGGGCTGGAATCCAAACCCAGGAGAACTTGCATGTAATGCCTTCAGACCTTAGACCTCCCTCTTGACTGCTTCACTGTCTTTGATGATGTCACTTGTTTTGCAGTGTTAACTACAGTCCTTGTACTGTAAGCAAGGCCTTTCCTTAAACAGGTCAAATACCATATTGCCTTTTTAGCACTCATCTCAATAATACTGAGACATCCCAGCCTCTGGCAGCAATGATGAAGGCAGAGGGGCTGTACAGCCTGGCCTTTTCAGCTTTGAAAGTGCTTGTGAGCCCTGTGCTATGACCGCTATGCATCTCTCACGCCCTTCTGATGGCAGCACTGAACAGGAGATGGAATAAGGACAAGCCTTGGAGGATATCTCTTGCACCGCTCTCGAATGCCAAACACTCCATCCTCATCCATGCTAGATAACAGAAAGATTTTTTTTTATTGGGAGCCTCTGCTGGGCCTGTTAATTTGCAGTGTTAAGTGATGTGTTGCTTGTAGAATATCTCTGCCAACCGTGGATCTGTTGCCTGTATGCCGAAATGGGTTCATGATTCTTCTGAACTCTACTCATCTTGAGACAGAGGTTTTCTTCTTTCCTTCTTGCCCTGCTCTGGCAATTGGCCTGTCTGGTACGGTGTGCCTGATTCTGCCTTCTGGAAATAAAACCAGAAAAACCACCACTACAGAAATCTTTTTACTCAGCTTCAGAATAAGCCCTTCTGCCTATGAGTAGGCTTCTGAAGAAGGATGAACAGTGTCTCAAAGTCACAGTGTCCCTGCAGTTCCTATTGATTTCAGCAGTATTTGTGGGTGCTCAGCAGTTTTGTTCTGCTTGCTGACTGTACATGCATGGGCTAAATCACATTCAGCTGCATAATGAGACAATCTATAGAGAAAAAAATCCCCAAACCCTACTTTTACCTTCATATTTTCTTTCAAATGCAAGTGAAGAAAGGTCTGAATTAATTAGTGGAGAAGCTGCAGAACACCCAGCAACATGTCTTGATTAATTTGTTTTAGAACAGTGAGATGTAGCACAACTCATGGAGAATGACACTGAAGTGGGCAGCTTCTAGGGAGCCAATACTAATTTTTCACTGAACACTCAAAATTATGCACATTTGTAATAGCTTTATTCACTCTACGCTGTTCTGTGGATCAGAGCCAGACTTCAATATGAGGATTGCAAAACTATCTCCAGTGCTTTTTCCATTTTTATTTGTTATGATCCATTAGTCTTAGCAAACAATGCAACATTTTTTGAGACTCTTCCTTCTTCCTCTTTCCCTGTGCTTGACATGCCTTCTGGGGTCCTCCCTTACAGATTTAGATATTGAAATGATGAAGTTCAGAAACCTGGTAACTTCCTCATTATTGGGGCAGAAGTTATTTTAAATATTTCTCTCTGCGAAATACTGTGAGGTGGGATCTATGCTCTCATGGCACTACCCATTTTGTAGCTTAGATCGGAATAATGATATGTCTGAACACACGATGCACGTGCATCTGCTGTGCATAAGGACCTCAGCCTATGTGTATATACAAGTTGTTGAGTACTCAGGATTTGTTGCTTTATTTGTTTTGTGCTTTTTTTAATAACAATGAAATGTGAGCAAATAGTTTCTGAGGTGCCAGTCTGATTTGCACTGGCACCAGAGTGTTAAATGTCTTTCAATACAGAGCAAAACTTTGGCAGCAGAAGTAATAAATATACTGTAGGTGTTTAGTGTATTAATCAATTAGATGCTCATGGAACAAAGTTTTCTTCCTAAGGCACTCCAGCTGTGGCCATAGCTTTTTTCTAAAAAATTATTTCTGCCAGACAGAAAGAGGAGAGATTTTAATAGAGAATTGTTTACATGTTGTTCTTACACTGTTTCCTCTGACTTTTGTCCTTTTCCTTATCAATATGTTAATATTCAGGGAAGCCTTTTTCCAAACGTTTCCACCATGCTCTGCACTTAATTCTAGTTTTCTGCTTGTTACTAATTAATTTTCCTAATAATTAGGGATGCCTGGGAGCAGATATTGTCTTCTTAAGCCTTTATCAGACTTGCTGAGTTTGATGAATGACACTGAGAGTCTGTTTTTTCTTCCTTCTTTGCTGGACAGCCTCTCTGCTATTTTCCACTCTCAGATGACTTGATCTAGATAACATTTCCAATCTAAAATATATCTGCCTCGACATAAAATGAAGTCTATTTATTCGGTTTATTATCTCTTATGTGCTAGGTTGACCCAGTCTGGAGGCTAAGCCTCCATCAGTCACTCGCTCATTAAGCCCAGCTGGGTGGGGGGGAGAATCAGAGGGACAAAAGTGAGATAACTCAAGATAAAGACAGTTTAAGAGGTGAGAGAAAGCTGCAAGCAGAAGCAAACCAAAAGAAGGTGTTAACCCACTACTTCTCCTCACCAGGCAGGTGTTTAATCACTTCCCAGAAAGCAAGGCTACATCATGTGCAACAATTCCTGGGGAAGAAAAATTCTGTAGTCCTAAAGGTTCTGCCTTCCTCCCACTTTTGCTGAGCTTTTATTGCTGAGCACATGGTTATATGGTTTGAGGCATCCTTCTGGTAAGTTTGGGTCAGCTGTCCTGGCTGTGCTCGTTCCCAATTTCTTTCACACTCCCAGCCTACTTGTCTGCGGGAGCAGAGTGAGAAGAAGGGAATTTAAAAAAACCCACAAAAAACCCTCAGTGCTGTACAAGCAGTGCTCAGTGATAGCCAAAACACTGGTGTGTTATCAACTCTGTTTTAGCTTTTAATCACAAATTCACAGATTCAAAACACACCACCACACAGGCTGCTATGAAGAAAATTAACTCCATCCCAGCCAGCCCCAGCACATCTTATTAAAGTTTTGAGTCAAACACTATGTGCAGATGGATTTAATTAAGCTATTGTTGGTCTGATGCATAAGCATTAGTAATTTAAATTGAAACAGCTGGTTTTTTTGACAACATGTATATTTGAATGATATTTGAATGATTGAGTGAATGATTGAGAAATGGTATTTTCATTGAGTTTATGTTTTAGAACTTTTGGTAAAAAAACATATAAATATTAGTGTTCCCTTCTTCATTGACTGATTTCACTTATTCAGACATGCTGTTAAATAGAGGCAGATCAAAATTCCTTTGCAATCATCATAGGTTGGGCCAGCTATAGATTTTTAGGCCTTAAAAACACAGAAATGTCTTTCAATGCTAGACTCCCAGTAAAGAAATCTCCCTGCCAAACTGAAGTAATGCAGGCTAGTTCTGGAAAGGTGCTCATTTAGTATTTCCTTAATTCAAAGGTCCTCAGCAGGTGAAAGAAAGACAGAGAAGACAGATGAACAGGATTTATCAGGGAAAAGAGTAAAATCTGAGCTTTGGAAGAAAGTAAAATACCATAGTTTTCATTAAAATATTAATTTCAGTGTAATTTGTCCTGCTTTTGATTAATGCAAAGTTCTGACTCTTGTGTTCCTTTTATTTAGGGATACATGGTTTATTTCCACAGCTGCTTTTTAAGAGTTCAGGATTAGAAAGATCCACACCCTAAAGCAGGATTAATATTAGCTCTAAAGGAATGCCTAGCAGTACTCTCTGCAAGCAGATGCCTTTCAGATATTTTGCTTTCTAGATGATTTTGTGGCTCACAAACTACAGAAACAAAAATGGCCTCTCTTACGGACAGGCCACCAACAGGCTGGGGCACAGTTGCACTTTTGTTATGTGGAATATGTTGCAAAATCAGAGTTCCATTTTGCATTTGTAAGTCAGAATATATTGCTGTTATATTTCTGAAGTGTGGGGAGATAGACCTGCCCATCTTTCAGATGCCTCCAGAAAGCCTTAGGTGGTGTCAGAGAGGAAATGTGCTGTTGCATTCTCTTGTGCTTGATTTCATCAGAGTTTTTATTGTGGATATGAGCTACTGCATCAGCAGCTGAGACAAAAAACAGGTGTTGTGGAGAGAAGTAAAATGGGTCATCTTACATCAGCTGTGAAGGTATTTAAGTCATCTTAGTTCACTGAAGGTTTAGTTTTTGCTTCTCAGCAGAGCATTGAGTAGCTGCTTAAAAAGTTAGAAGCTAGCCATGGTACCAGCCTTTAAGGACTATAGCAGGACGGCCTCATCAAGGGAGTGGGTATTTGTAAGTATTATGGACTTACTCACTAAACTTCCACACATGATAATTCCTTTTTCTTTCATTTCTATAAGGTGATGAACATGTCACAAATTTTTGCTTTCAGGGGTGTTTTCCGGAACATCTCATTAATATGATTTTAGTATTGAAGATATATAACTGGGATGGTATTTGGGTTGATGATGGTAATTTTTGTTGTTTTTCAGAACTTTTTGAAATACTTTAATCTGGGGGTGCAATCTACTTTAATTTTGGGATGCAAATTCTGTATAGTAATTCTTCCTTGAAAGATTTGTTTCTTAATTTGCCTGAACTGGTAGCATTTTGCATCCTCTTTTAACACTGAAGTATCTGATTCTTGATGATTAGATGGAAATCTGAGTTCCTTATATGTCCAAACTTTCGGCTTTGAGCTCCTTTTATTGCTGTAATTTGGAACATACATTCTGGACTTGTAAAAAACTTTAAGAGTTTCTGAAACTGTTTCTATGAATTTTGACAGAAATGCTGCAAATTTTCATTGGTAATTCACTCTCAGTTTCAAGTCACCTGTCACTGAGAACTTGTGGAATCTCCTAAAGTTTACTTTCTCTAGTAAAAATATCACAAATTCTCCATATTTGGTGGTGCCAACAGTGGAGTGTGTTGGAATAAGCTACAGTATACTGTAAAACTGTAACATAAGGTGGAAAAAATTTAAATACTTTTAATGCAATGATTAAACCATATAGATACAAAAAGTCAGGTAAATAAGAAAAAATGTAAAGGTTCCTACAGTAGTAATTGCTTGGCTATGCTGAGTGATTGATCTAACAGTGTTGCTACAGTAATACAGGCATACAATTATTTGTAAAGTGTGTTCAGTGTGGTAAAATGAATATTACTCTGGGAACGATAACCTTATATTATCTTGACCTCTGCATATTTAAGAGTTTACCCTTACTGTTGTATTAAGTTTGTTGATTTTTTTGTTGTTTTGTTTTTGTTTTGGGGGTTTTTTTTGGTTTGTTTTTTTTTTTTTTAAATTCAAGAAAATTAAAAGTGTGCTGAGGAGGTGGGGCAGGAGTAGAGAGCAGAAAAACCCAGCTCACTGGGTGACACAAATATAAACCTTAACGGGAATGAAAATAAACTAGGCTTCAATGCTGTAGGATTGTGTGGTTCGTGTTGGTGTTGATGCCTCACTCAGTAGTTCCCTGATAGGTAAAATCACATTGCACACGAAACACACAGGTCAACAAGAAACTCTGTGGAATTATTTTTTTATGTGGTGATGAATGTAGTGAATCTCTTGGAATATCATAATTTTAAACTGTGTCATGACAAATGTCCATAATTTTTCAGTGACACTTAAACTCAATTACTGAGTTGGATATGGGATTTCTAAAAGCGGAAAGGAATACCGTCTTAATAGATTTGCTTTGAGCTTTGTAGCTGTGGTTCACATGAATGTTGATGGGGTCTACACCTGTATAACCTGACAAAAATTGTGTTTGTACTGCTGTGCTCTTAAGTGTCATAATTTTCCTAATGGTTAATTCCATGAACCTTAGATATGTTGCTTTTACATACTGCACATACCTTGCCATTCACTCAAATACTTGTGACGTAAAGTACTTTTCAGCCTGAAAAATAATACAGAACGTTGCCCTGAGCTCATCAGTGGACAGTGTTATTTACAGCTTTACATTTGCTAGTGCAGGTAAGATAACATCTTCCTTTGTATTTTCAGGCACAAGAGAAAAACACAGATACTTTACTGGCTTGTTTTTATTTTGATAGCTAAATCTCACAGTTCAGAGATTTGTTAGCCTATGTGTTTCTCTATTTCTGAGGTACTTATAAAACAGCCTTGCCCTTTTCTGCACAAATAGAAGAAAAACCCACCATGACAGAGGTATCAGCTGTCATGCTGGTGACTGTTAAAATACAGAGTTCAGTACCTCAATACTTTTCTATACATAATATTGATTAAATGAAAGCCAGGCCTGCACTTTGAGCATTGCCACAGTAATTTAGACCCTTAGCAACGTGCAGGGTGAGTGGACTCAAAGAAAATGACAGATTAGAATAGCGACTCTTGAATTTTCAAACAGTCAGATGCAGACCACAGATCCTTTCCCATGAGGTACCATAGATCCAGAGTTTAGAGCAAGATCAGCATTTGAGGGCTCTGGTTCATCTTTGCTTTCTGTAGCAGAGAATCCTCTCCTGTGACAGACATCCTCTCCTCATGGGGAGGGTCCTAATATGCCGTAGGTGACCTTAAAGCCAGCTCTCTCCCACAAGGACAAGAGCATGTGTCACTGGGTTTGCAATCTCATTCTGAAAAATAATCCACACAATTAAAGCAAGGAGAAGGGAACAGCTCATCACTGCGATGTCTTAAACCTTGAAATTTGAAGGCATAGGCTAGTTACTTCACCTTCCATTGAAAGCCAGTGACCATTGGTGGGTGTTGGGCACAGAAGCCAGTCTTGGAGCAGGAGCTGGAAGGAAGCTGTGTTTGCCCTCTTTTGTTCTATACAAACGCAACACTGGACACACCATTTTCTTCTTTTTCTTCACCATTTTTCTTTTTCATAACTCATGTGTTATGTCTTGACGTTAACACTTTTAACTATTTCTTTGTTACCATCAGCCTTTGTCTCACAAAGATAAATATCTGACTTTGCTTTTGAAGTTGCTTTTATGCATAATGATAGCTGTTCTGTGTAGAAGACAGAGCTGAGGCTCTAGTTTAACTCAGGAAACAATCATCTTTTCTTTTATTTTTTTTTAGGACAGACAGAATATTTTATGTGTTCAAAGTCCATCAGTGCCTACTCCATAATCTTCCACAAATTATAGAGAATTTTCTTGTAAGAAAGGAATGAGTTTGAAGAGCAGACCTGTGAGAAATGGACTGCAATCTCTTCCCTAGAAGTCTGTAGGTAGAATTTTGTGCATCAAGACTTTTCCCAAGTCAGGCGCTGAAGCAGGGTTTAGGACCCAGTGCAGTGAAATGGAAAAACAAGCACATGAAAAAATAAATATAGCTGAATGAGAAATCAAGAAAATGCTTTGGTGATTGAAAGGATTTTTTGCAACCTTAAACAGACTGTTTATGTTGTTCACTTGAAATAAAAACAGGGGTAATATGGTACTCCATGCCAGAAACAAGAGGTGAAGGTGAGGCCAGTAGCCTGCAGACAGGGGCGTTAGCAGATGTCTGAAACACATCTGAAGTGTCAGTTTGGCCCTCTGAGCAGATGGATTGGTGTCCACGCCTCCAGGGCTGGGACATTCTGGGTGTAATGCTCTCGGCATTACACCAGCAATGCATTGCAGCAGTAATGCGGTGCCCCAGGTGCTGCTGGAGGTCACTTTTTCACTGACCCCTTAAATAGCCATCACATATGGTGAGTGGGAAAGACTAAGCCTATTGCTTAGGGTTCTTCTGGAGGAATGAGAAAGGGAACAAGCTTCGCTTCAGAGAGAGTAGAGAAAAGAATCCACATACCTCCTATCAAAAATGGAGCTACTGAGTGAAATGGGAATGCTTGTCCTCCTCAACTAGAGCTCTGAATCTGGCTGTGGACTTTTCTTATGTGACTTTTATTGGAATTTTCCCAAATAAAATATTTTGAAAAATTTAGACAATCAAAACGTAAAAGAAAAAAGCCCAAATCCTAAATAGAGATGGAAAAACCCATTGAGGTCACCTAATTTTGTTTCTGTCTCTAGAAAGTTTTTTTTTTTTTTGTTTTTGAGGGAGGTGGCAGTTAATTTTTATATGTGGATGGGAAGATTTTTAGTTTGGACAGAAATTCTTTCTTTTATGTAGCCACATGTTTTACTTAAAAAAAAAATTCAAACATGATACATAGAATGTTTTCACTGAGATAAAATTCTGATGTACTGTGGTGTTTTCTCAAAAACCAATTATCTGTAGTGGTTTTAGCAAAATTTTGTTACTCTTTCTATTAAGATCTTTGTCTTGCTGCTAGTTTCTGATCAGAAATCCAGATAGATGAAATAGTGCTTTGTGAAACATTTGGAGGTTTTTTAATGTTTCAACAAGAAGGAATTTTTTAGTGTTTAAATGTTGATAAGAAATGGAGTGCTCCTGCTGGAATAGGTGTTATTATTTAGTTTGTGGAGCAAATGATGATTGACATTATTAGTATGTTTTTGAAGTAGAGGCACTAAAACTCTGTGGCATCGTTTTTGTGGTAGCATGTCTTAATAAACGATTTGTGTTTTTTCGCACACCGTCCAGCATCGTTGGTCTGTGTTCTGCCTGGGGGACTTCAAATAAGAGATGACAAAATACCTTGAAGGAACTATCCTCATGGTGTTAGTTAACTTAGCTAAATTGACTCACCATCACAAAACGTGCTTGAAGAGGAGAGAAATGAATTATTGTTTGACTGCTGTGTGCTGAAAACTCTGCCATTAATAGCTGAAGGATTTGTAGTGTTCAGTAAAGAAGTAACCTGTTGTAGTTACAATTGTGCGTGGCACAGTGAATTAAGGCAAAGTGATTGTTCACCTAAGGCTGAAATTGCCAGTGATGCATTTCTTGGGACAGTTCTACTGAGAGAATAGTTTTTATAGGCACATAAAAGATACCAGGTTAGGGAGTAGCCACAAAGAAACAACACTGAGAATGGTGTGCTGTCATAAAATATATGAAGGGGCAAAGAGAGTGGGACAGAGGCAGAAAAGGGCCATTAGTTGTGCTGTACTCTTGGCGGAAGAACTATACTGAAAGGTGCATGTGGCTCTCCTTTGCTCCAATTTGAGGAGCAATCAGCAGAATGCACTTTCTGGAAGTGTGCTTCTGTGGTGATAAGTCTGCTAACTTCAAGAAAAAGCACCCAAAAGAGAGCCGTGATTCAAAATGCTCTGCAGGTGCTGTCCCTTCTCTCCCAGAAGCGCCATTTTCAACACCACTGCCACTTTGTTCATGAGACTATTAAACAGAGGGAAAAAAAATCAATACATAATTTATCTTTCCACATGTGGCAGAGTTCAACAAAGTGAAAGAAACTGATAGTAACTGAATAAAAAAGCAGTGATTTTGGTATTATGCTGGGAAGGAAAATTGGTTTTTATGGAAGCAGTTTTAATGTGCCTTTTATCTGTTGCATATGTCAGTGTCATATGTGAAAGTGAGCGTTGCGTACATACATTTGTGGCAATGGCTTTGTGCAGAGGTTTCAGGAAAAAAACTGAGGAACTGATGTACACTACTAGGAATGGGAGGTGATAACAGTAACATTATTCTAATCAAGAGTGTGAATCTCTGTTCCAGAACATAAAAAGCTCAGACTCAAGTCTTCCTCTGTCTAATGAGGCTCTAAAACTCATGTTTTGCTTTCCAAGGAAACAAATAATTAAATCATCTCCAGAGAGACAGGTTGGTTTGTTTTGTCTTATATCTTTATTTTCCTTGATTCACCTCTAGGAGAGTGATGTGGTGGCTTAGGAGCGAGACACAGCTCCATCGGAATTCTGCATGCAGGAATGTTTCTCTGGGAAAGGAAATAAATTGGAGGGTCTCCAGGTGGCTTCCTTAGAGGCTTGTTTTTGGACTCACGAGCTCCAAATTTTGTGGAGCTCCTGAACAACCTGTGGAAACAAGGAGGGCTGTCAGCTGTCCAGACTCTTAAATCCCTGCTGCTGCTAAAAGAACAGCTTCCTCACAACTGCCTGACAATGACTCTGCCTAATGAATGAGTAGTCCTGTGATTGTGGCTATTGCAAATGATCATTTCACTGCCAGCTGTAAAGCATTAGGAATTGTAGTTTGTGCACAGCAGTGTGCTCTGAAGCTCCTTGGCTGGAGTCAAAATTAAAATGGTTTGTGTTTTATTCAGCTATTTGTACTCTGTGCAGAGGAAATGTTTAATAGCATTTAGGCTATTGGGAAAAATGCTACTGTATTTATTCATCTTTGCACACCTCTGTTCAAGGACACAAGAGACATATGCCTGTAGTGTCTTGGAGTTTCTCTTCAGTTTTGGGCAGCTGGTGCTGCAAAAGACAGGTCAGTTTTTCTGGCAGTCAGTTGCCATGGCACTATCATTTTACCTCCAGGATTTCCTCATTTAGGTATATTGTTTATTGCTATGTGAGATCTTGAGAGCTCACTGTAATTGTCGCTCTCTATCACCAATACCTTGACTGTGAATCTTCATCATTTTCTTGCAAACACAATATAAAAGCTGAAGCGTAATAGTTCTTTATAAGATTTTATCTTACTCCTTTCATGGTGTTTTGAATCTAGGTAAACAAACTCATTAGACTGGCAAACTGATGTTCTGAAATAGGTTAGGAGCATGGAATTTCTGCCAGACCTTCAGTCCACCTCCTGGCTATAACCTTGTTTAAATTTTGCAATTGGAGTTTACTGGTTTGGGCTTTGCAAATATCTGAGGATATTTTGAGAGCAAGGTACTCAGATTTGAAAACTGTTGGAAAATTAAAGAGTGCCTATACTTTATCATACAACCTTAAACACTTCCCTTGAAGGAAGAATTTCCTCCATTTCTCATATTTGCATTTAAGGATTTTTCAGATTAAAATTTTGAGTGACTTGGTGCCAATGTCCAACTTACATTTATTGTGCTGCCTTAACAATAGCATGATCTCAGTTCAGTGAGTGTAGAGTTTTTTATTTAGCAGGCTTGAGTGATTTTCAGCCTCACTACTGAAGTAATTTTTAAACCTTCCAAATAAGCTTCAAATGTTTCCTGAGATAATACCTATATTTACATACTTTAGGGTTGCTGTGGTTGAGTCCAGTTAACTAATGTATGAAGACAGATCCGGCCATTATTGGAGGACTGTAGCACTTTCTTTTACTATTAAGAAACGTATTGCTATGAAATTATCAAACTGGGGTTAATTGTTTAGGGAGTGCATCAACGTGTGCTCCTCCAAACATTTGCATTGGTTTTCCTGTGTTAAGGTGTCAGCATTTTAAGCAGACAATAGATAAACACTGGTTTTTGCTCTCTGAGGCTGTGCATACGTTAGCAGTCAGTTATCAAGCAGTAAAATACATTTCTGAATCAACTTTCCTGACCGTCTCCATTTAAAGTGATCTTAGTTTTCAGGGTGGTCATGATGCGCGTGAACTAGATACCTTTCAGAGGAAATTAATCCAGAATAACTCCTCAGACACTGGAGGTCCTTTGGAACAGCCCAAATGGTCTATCAACAAACGTGCCAGCTCACTGTGAAGTGTCTAACATACAGTGTGAGGCTGTTGAACCACTGAGAGTTCCTTCAACGTGTTCCAGATGTTCTTGCACTAAGGACTAAACTTATCAAGGACTAAGTGCCATCTGTATCTATCCTTTACCAGCTCTCAGGGCTCTGTTTGGACTGATGCTCCTTCCTCATCAACCTACACTTTTCCTGGTGTATAACTTTCTCTCCTTTTGCCTGTTTTACCTTCTGCTCCCTTGGTCCTTTGCCAAACCCCTTTTTTCTTTTGTTGTACAATACTTTAAATTCTTTTTTTCTGCCCACCACTCTTCATCTCTCGTGTCAAAGTACATATAAAGTCTTTTAGTTGAGGCTTACTGCTCCAATAGATGTAATATGTCACAGCCAGACCCTATGGCCTGTGTAATGCAGCAGCTGAAAAGAGACTGTGCTAGCCTCTTCCACTGGTATGCCCTTACCTCGTTTAGATGGATATTTTCTTTGGTCTCTGATGCATAATCTCCCTTTTTTTTTAATTACTTTTTTCCCCCTAATATGGCTGGAATGATTGTATCACTAATATGTGTTTCTCACATAACTTAATTCACATTGTTAAATCCATGTAGTGGAATCAGAAGCAAGTGCATTGTACATATATGTAAAAAATAGAGAGGCTAGGTGCCCTCTGCTTTATCCTAAGAAGCCATGATTAACCTTTTCATTTGACTGAATCATCACTGAAATTCTGCTGTTTATCCAAATCATGGTCTTAGCGAAGATGCAGGAACTATGTGCTCCGCTGTAAAGAAAATCCAAACCAAAAAATGCTGGCAATTGAATCTCTATCTACATAGAACAATTTTTCTGTTTTTTGAATCTTCTTGGGCCTATCAATGACACTTAAATAAGAGATCAATGGTGCTATAATGTCTGTAGCTTCTGTGTCTGACACAGTTAAGGTAAAAACCGTAATGTCTATTTCCCATGCAGAGGGAAAAAGATTGGATTGTAAGGGCTTTCTTTTTTCAACAAAACAGCACAGCCTACTTTAAAAGCAAGTACATTGCTTGCTTTGAGATATCTTGCATGCCGTCCTTGTAGCCCTTTGATTTTATACAATAGCCTGCATCACTCACGGAGGATAACAGAAACTGAGGCAGACTGGGAAGAGCCAGTGCACAGGCAAAGTTTAATCCGCTCTGCCAAGCCTGTCAAATGTTGTTTGTAGGCATGCACCAGTCTAGTACATGCAAATGGGTTTTGAAACTTTTTGTGTCTCAGCCACATCTATTTAAGGCATATGTTTCATGATGGTGCTCCTGTTCCAAACGGTCTTAAAATATTATAAAGAAGGATAAATGTGGTCGGTAGAATTTCACGACCCTTAAATAAAGCAAATTTCAGGGTTTTTTTTTCATGAGGAAGCTATACTCATCAGAAAAACTTGCCATGCTGCTGAACTGAAGAGGGCAAAACAGGAAGAGGAATGGGAATTTCTTGTGAATTGTATCTGGTCATGATCAAGAATGACTCCACCACTAGTAAATTCTGCTGTGCCAAGCTTAGACATTAAAACATAGGAAAGGCAATAAAGTTTTCATTTTACTAGTGTAAGGGAATGCAACACTCATTAATTTTATGATTATTGTGAGAAAAATAAATAAAAACCCCCTCAGTGAACGTTAAGGTGTTGGAGATTGCAAACTATTATAAAATATAATGATTCTGGAGGCTCTTATAGGGTGTCAAAACTTATTTTTTCATCAAACTCCAAATTCTTCTAGCACATTGTTGGATTTTCTGTTTACTCATTGATGTTCAGGCATATTGAGGAACAAACAGAAAATGGTACAGGTATTCTTTCATGCACACAGAGGCAGTTTGTGTAGATTGTGGTTATGATGTGCAAGAGAATTTCAGAGTGTCACTGTTCTGTCATGCCTAAAGAGAGACACTGGCATGATAGATGGTAACTCTATTTCAGTTTTGACTGATATTGAATGGACTGTGCTGCAGAGTATTCAAAAGGAGCCGGATTGTCTGCTTAGTGCTTGGAGAGCATTAGAAGCTTTTCATGTTGTTTAATTCTCAACAATCTTCTCCCCCCAAAATATAGCTGGAGGAAATCAGAGATTTGGAACGGCACATCGGCCGCTCTGATAGCTGTCAATTTGTATTGATTTTCTTTTTTTGACAATGCCTGCCAGTTGCTGACAGTTGTTGGTAGCTGTGATTTGCAAAGTGTTACTAATATTCTAAGCAACCACTGTGTGAAAATATGTGATGCTACTGTCTGAGTAGTAGGGCATGGTGCCTCATTTATAATCTTACATTGTTTTCCTGAATGGTATTTTTAGGTGCACTAGAGGTCTTTATGTAAAAAGATACTAATAAGAAAAATGGGCAAGACCTTTTTTTTATACATAAGCATTAAAAAGAGTTTATAGAATATTGATATAATAAGAAAATGACAGTTTTTATAGACCTGCGTTTTGGAAAAAAAAAGAATACATTAATTGATTTATAATTAGAAATAATTAACCACTTAAACATGCAATACTTGTTTATGTACTTAATCCTGATTACACTGCCACAGAGCATGGGATTGTATTTTACAACTCCTTACCTAATTTTATAGATCCAGAATATAAAAATAGCAATGCCTAAAACAGTAAAAATGATAAGTGCTCATGTAACTGCCTTTCATATTTTGACTGCCTATAAGATACACTAATATTTGGCACTAAAAATGTTCGATGGCATTATTTATATTTTTTCCTGCCGAATGAAGAAGGCATTGATGATTGCTGTGAAAGTTGTATTATTCTACTTTGTTAATATTTAAACAAGTAAAAAACTCCAAACCTATATAAAAATGCTGCATCATGTGGTTTTTATTAGGTAGACAAATGTTACATTTTTGTATTAAGTTTGAATTGTTTTTTTATTTTTATACTTTTACTTACTATCTTGCTCATTTCTCTAGTTACTTTACTTTTGCAGATCAGATGCTGATCTACCCTGTCTCACTTTTTTAAGTGTTATTCACAGTTTTTTGGACTTGTCAGATAAAACAGCGTAAAGCTGTTAGGGATATCTTCATTATTAAATTAATTTTATTTTCTCAGTATATTTTAGGCATTAGTAATTAGGGATGGTTTCTACTGCTGGAGCAATGACCAATAAAACTTTTGTCGAAATTAGCAAGTTGCAAATACTCTATGATAGGTTTTTTGTTTCTATTTGGTTGTTTTATCAATAAGTGAATTAAGAAATGTACCATACTTTTCCTATCTGCTATCTAATCTTACATAATTTTTATATTTTTGCATACTCCAGTGAGTGTCATTGTGGGGCTTAAACTCAACCCGAAGAATGAACATGTATGCAAATCCTGGTTGTTTATACATCACCAACATGAACAGTTTTAGTAAGCAATTAATTAATTTTGTTTTGACCCTGCAGCAGGTCACAGCCAATTTTGCTAACCAATTCTCTAAGTCCTACTTGAACATGTATCATTAATGTTGTACTGCATTTCATTATAAAGTATAAGTTGTGACTCTGTAAAAACATCAAATGGATTTGAGCTGGGTGGGGTAGTACTTATAGATATTTATCCTTACCTTGGATACAACATGGAGGCAAGGAGTTGGATTAATTTAAAACTTCCTTATTCTTTGCATAAGACTGGGGATAAGAGAAACTCCTTAAAGATGTTGTTACTTCATTGTTTAATCGTATCTTTCCTTTGAGTCCTAAATATTTTAATTTTAAAAAAATCTAAAGAGATTAAGAGCTTGAAATCTCTCCCCATAAAAAACCCAAGCTATATTAGACATAAGGAAATCTACTTCCCACTTCCCTAGATCAGTTAGAAAAGCAGTAAGCTTGGTTTTGCTAGTTCCCACAAGTACAACAGAATGAAATGAGTTTAGAGTTAAGTTATCAAAACAAGTCAGCTTTGGAAAAATGGATAGCCGCTGATATCAGAAGACAGATGGGGTTGAGAAGAGATTTTTGCAATCAAGATATGACATATGATAACTGAAGAAAAATCAGAGAGGGGGAGAACAGATTCTTCAGTGAATTTCCCCATTAAAATTTAGTATCTTGCCTTGTCCAATAGGGAAAAAGTGAATTGTTTTCTAATCAGACTTACTATAAGATGTAGGTCTAAGCACACCCTATGTTAATCAGCATCATCAGTCCCTTATCTGTGCAGGGGGAAGCTCAAACAGGTTAGACATTGCAGTCCTTTTCACGGCCCTGAGTTAGGCACGTAATTTTGCACCTGGAGGAAAGAGATGTCCTAAGGCAGGAGTTCAGGAAAACCTCCTCATCAGTGTGCAGAGGAGCACCAAGAAAAGTGACAGAATCTTCCTTAGACCAATATGGATGTCTCTCCCTCCAGCTAAAGCAGAAACATTGTATAAAATACTTTCTTTGAGTAGGTATTGGAAATTATCCCTAAATATCTCTTGATCTCTGACAGGCTTCAATAGAAAAGACAATAATTTTAGATCAAGTGTGTGTAGGGCAGTCAAATCTCCAGCTAATAGAAAGAATATGTTTTTGCAAAAATGAATTGCACTTTTTTGCTCTACAACATGAATGAAGTCAACATTGCTCTTTAAGAATATATCTAGTAAACTTAGAACACTTTATCCTTTGTATCTTGTTGAAGGCACTTACAATGTATGCAAAAACCAAATGGTGATTTCAGGGGCAAATAAATTTTCCATAATGGGGCTGAAAAAAGATTATAATAAATGTGACTAGACTAGATTTGTCAATGCTTGCATCATCCAGGAGATTTTCCCTGGGGTGCATTTCAAAATGGAGATGCTTTCTTCATGAGAATGGATACTTATTTGGTAAATCATGTATGGTGGCATTAGGGAGGATTCTGCGCTTATACAATGGATATGATTTTGGTTTTTTAACTGCTTGAACTGTGGAGAGTAGTGACTTACATTACGTGCTGTGCCAAAATTCCAATCAGACATAGACAGACTTGGTCACTGTTTGTGGACACTCTAATTATTTAAGGCTGCCTTATCACATGACTAGCTTTTTCCAGTTCCTGCTGCAAATTTTGTGCAAATTTACTGCAAATTTTCACAAGAAGAGGTCTCCAGGTTAGCTAAACCAACACTTTCATTCACAGAACCTCACCTCTGAAGTCTACCACTGCAAGAAAACATACCCTACTGAACTAGGAATCAGTCACAGAAACAAAGTGTTCCAAATATTTCTTGCAGCAAGGCTGTCCTTCAGCACTGTGTTTCCTTCATCATCAATAAAAAGGTAGAGCTAGAACACATCTCAGGAGGCCAAATAATTCACCCTTCTTCCATAATAGTTCTTCTCCCCCCCCCGCCCCATGAGTGGATTTCAGTCATATCTTTTAAGCTAAGAGGTGATTGCCTGATCTGTTCTTGGTTGTCTTCAACACTAGTGATTCTACAGCAGATTTTCGTGCCTGAATAGCCTTACTGTTTTTCTAATACCCTGCCTGACTCTTCCTTGCTGTGGTTACTTATTTTATACTGTCTGCCATGGACACGGAGAGCAGTTTATTCTGAGTAATGTTAAGACTGAGACTGTCTTTGCTGTGTTTAATTTGCCTTGGCATAATAGGAAAAATGAGCATGCATGCACGTGCACATACACCCACATATGTAAATGAGCACACAATTTAGTCTTTTGTCTGATCAGTCTTACTTTTTTTTCAGGAAGTCTCTAGTTCTAAAAAGTTGATCAATACTAGGCATACTGCTCTGTCCTTCCCAATTCTAGAGGGAACCCAAAATGTCATTTTTCTTTGTAAATATGTCCACACTGGGAATGTATCTTTTGTTAGCATTCCTGAAGATCTTTTTTGTGGGAATACCTCTGGGATATATCCCAAGTTCATCTCTCTCTCTGCATTACACAATCTGTGAGTCACCTTTGAAAGGAGCAAAGTAGATAGAGATCCACTTAGATATAGGTGCTCTAAATGAGAATTAAAGAAAAAATTATCCTTGCTGTCCAAGCTGTCATCTGTTTTTTTTATTCCCCCCCCCCCATTTTTAATTTTTCAGATATAAGTTCAAAGTAGATGCATGTATTTCCTTGCAGCCTTGACTTGGGTGCTTAGCCCAGGATGCTAAAATGTCTCTGAATTTCACTATGGGGAAACAGAGGGACACAGATATATAGACAGATAGATAGATATAGAGATATATATAGATACATAGATATATAGATAGATAAATATATATATGTCCATTCAAGCTTCAGACTCTCTCAGGTAAGTTCTATGCTGCTCCTTAGTTTGGCTGCAAGTTTTTAGGGAGATGTGTCTATTTTTAGGAGATTCTTCAACATGATAAGTAATGCAGCTTCTTCCTTTGCTTTATGAGAAGCACATTAATTAAAACTTAAAACAGGAAAGATGATACTCTCCTTCCAATTCCTTCTATTAGTTTTCTGAGGGTCTGGAAGGCTTTTTTGAGTTTTCTGTTATTTTTTCACAGTAGAAATAAGTCTGATATTTTGGTTTTGTTGCAACTTGCTTATTACTTGTTCTGTGTGTTATAAAAACCTTTTAAAATACATAGGTTTCTCATCCATTTCATTTAATTGCAGTGAATGTTCTCATGCCCTCCAGAAAGTCCTTTAAACATCAATAATCCTCAACTTTGACATTACTTGTATCATATTTGTCAAAAAAGCGCATCTGTTCTAATGTGCACATGACCTTTCTGCTTTTCATATCTGAAAGCAGATCAAGAAGGTCAAATCTCTGTTGGGTTTTTCTTACATGCCCTCTTTTAAACTAGGTGGGCAAAAAAATCGATAGATCCTCTAGTTCTTGAGATCTTCATTCTGCAAGTCCACTTCTAGTCATCAGAAACCAATTCTTATTGCAATCCAAGGACAAATGTATGTGCATGACTGGTGCAAGTGAACTCCTTACCAGAATATTGACAGAAAATCCCTGACCTGCTTAACCATTAATAAAAGCAGCCTAGTTTTAAGGGTCCAAAGAATAGGAGAAATCCAAATGGGAAGGTAAGGGGTAGTCTTTTCATGAAGGACAAATGGAGGGGGCATCTTGGAAGCCTGTATTGAAATAGTATTTTCCTGCCTAACCAAAGACTTGCCTGTCTAAATGCATGTTAAAGATAGTATTTAATCAGGACAGGTGTTCACAGCTCCATCTCCTCTATTTTTATTAATTTTTAAACCTTGATTTGTGTTCTTGAGTACTTTTTTTTTGTGTCTGTGTTTGATCAAATTTTTGCAATTTACAGCTTGTCATTTTGGCCTCTTCAAAGAAATCATATTGTTTTTAGACTGCAGAATAAGCAGTACCTAATCATAATCTGGTTTGATTGTCTATCTCACATTATTGTATAACAGCTTCAAAGACTCCCTCTATCTCCTGCTGGTTTGTGAACCTCCAGCACGCCCCACTCCTCGGCATATCTGCTTCAGCTGTGCTACTCAAACCACCTTTGGGCTTTGTACTTCTTGTTGTAAGAGTAGGATTGTGTAGGGTGACGTGAAAAGTCTTTTCTGGGCTTGATGCTACGTTTTCTTGAAATGTCAAATCGCTCCTTGAAGCTTTCCACCTGTTGAAGTTTGAACAAAATAAATCACTTTTATTCACCATTTCTTGAAAAAATCTTGGGTAGTTTCTCTGTATTAGCCTTTTCCCAGGTTGAAGTCATCAAAATGATGTCTAAAAGAAACTACAAACAGGAACTGTACTGAAAACTTTGAGATGAATGGGTGATATCACCTAATTCTTCATCACAAAACAGGTCATCCTGCAGTAACCTGTCAGATGATACATTGCACATCTGTGATAACACCATTTGTTCTTGGGAGCACTTCTGGATGTGTTAATGTGAAGAGCATGTTCTATATCCTGCTGCAAGTGTGTGTCATAGAAAGTGAAGATGCACAAAGGGAAAAGAAGGGTGTTTTGTGTGTATATTTTATTGCATTCACTGACTGAGCGTTAAGGCTTGCAGCAGCTCAGAAATGTTGCAGGACTTGCTGATTTGACGGAAAAAGGCAGAAAAAGGTCAGGTAACAACTCTTGGTGATGTTGGGTATATGGATAACTATTTCAAAACAGTAAACTCCTAACTTGCTGAGGTATGGCACAAACCAGTGCATGACATTCCATGGCATCTCTCTGCAGAATTGACATAGACAGTGTTTCTACCTTTTGTTTCTACCTTTTACAAAGAGTAAAAATTGTGATCAGACCCCTAGGTTTGGAGAAAGAA
Source organism: Origma solitaria (assembly GCA_013397895.1). Classification (NCBI taxonomy): domain Eukaryota; kingdom Metazoa; phylum Chordata; class Aves; order Passeriformes; family Acanthizidae; genus Origma; species Origma solitaria. Next base: position 1,077,992 of record VZRL01003651.1, on the reverse strand, counting down.
TCATTGAAATTTATGAAGTGTCATCAGCATCATAGTCATTCAAATGAAAATTATAATCAGTAAACTATTCAAAGAAATAATTCATATGTACCATGTACATTATATTCACATTGGAGTGACAGATGTGACAGGCTGCAGTGCAGGAAAAAGGTCAGCTCAGGTATTTCATATTTATTTACAAATAGACTGAAACATATGGATGACTTTATGTAAGAAGTACATTTGTCAGAACTGTCTGTAAACCAGGTGTCTCTTCCCAGGATCAGAATGGTATTTCCACACCTGCAATGGACTCTCTTCCTTTCATCTCTTCCACATTTTTCCTGTGTTGATTAATATGTTTCCTGTGTTTCTTGTGATGTCTGCTTGGTCAAAAAATGTCATATTGCCTCTTCATTCTCAAAACATTTCTCCCCTCTTCTTCCACAGTCCCTAATTATTTTGACTCTGTTTCTTTTGAGGTCACTCCCACAGGCTTTTTTCAAAAAAGGTAGCTGAAAAATCTAATCCTCAGGGATTTTTTTTTTTTTTAAATGAGCTTTTTAGCTCATTTATTCTCCAAGTTAAATTATTTCTGAAGCATCTGAATTGGTCGATTTTTTTGGAAGTAATCATGGCTGTGATGAGTTCACATAAATCAACATCTTTATTGGGCCACTGTTTATGTTTCTAGTTTTGAATTTGAAATACAGCATTTAACATGACATTTGAAGTCAGGCTCTGATGAAGTTCATAAGTAACTATGAGTAAAGCTGTTTGGAAGCATGCATTGAAATGTATGGCTATCAGAAAACTGCTTTCATCAATTAGTGTTTGTAGATTGATGAGCAGCCTGAATAAATTCACTCCTCCTCTCACAGTTTTTTTTTTGTTTTTTGTCTGATGTTCAGCTTGCCTCTTTCATAATGTTTAAAGAACGATAATTCTAAGATGTAATTGGGGCTTTTTAATCTTGGGAGCCTTCTATTTCTTACAAATATATCATTAGCTTAGCTTTGGTGTGTAAAAAGCTTCCTTTCTGGAAGGTCTGATGTTATGAGGGGGAAAAGGGATATGAGAGTAATTTGAAATACTATTTGTGCTATTCAGGATAGTTTGTTGGGGTTTTTTAAGGTCTTTTATGTCTTAATGCAGGTTTTGCTGTTTATTTCTTGAATTTTTCATCAGTGTTAAGAGGAGAGGAACTTTGTAAGTCTTTCACAATAATATTGAATACTACTTATATGCTATTTATTCTAATTATAATAGGTGGACATTCTGAAGAAAAGTAATTTTGATAGCAAGACTTACAGCAGACACCTAGCATTCCTGACTCAGCTTCAGTGTCCTGAAAGCAAATCAATACGTTTCTGCCCTACGGGAATTTTGTAACAGCTATCAGTTTACTGTGTGTAAGCTGTAAAATTTATTTTCTAAAACAAAACGTAAAGCAATTTGAGACTCTAAATTCTGTAACACAAAAAAAAAAGGCAGTTAGGTTACTGATTTAATACTACTACTCTAGTATGCTGTGTTACGTGAACAAATTGAATTACAGGACTCAAATTTGTCAATAGGCAGCTTTTACAGTAACTTCTTTTTTTTCCCTCCTTTTTTTAGTAGATATATACTTTTAAAACTTCATAAGTTCTCTTTCCTTTCTCAATCGTCTTAAATGTACATTCAGTATTTCTAAGAGATTCAGGGAAAAGATAATGCCATACAGAATTCCTCTCTGCAATGTTAGAAGTAGCAGTCTCTATCAAACTCTTAACACAATTTATCACAAGGACACTGATTGACAGTAGCAACAGCAGGAGTTCCTGAACCAAGTCTCTTTTGGGCTTGCAAGTTGATCCTTTCAGGGCCATCTGGAAATAAACCTGAGCAATATGTCATCTCTATGAGCCCAGATTTTCAATTTTTTTTTTTTTAAGCTTTTGTTTTTTACTAAGTCTCGCTAAGAACTGCCAGCATCATGCTAGTGTTCCCCAGGGATCTATTTGCTCTCCCTTTAAAATACTGATCATATGAAGGTAGTAGTTGAGGTGTTGAGTAACGAAACAGCAGCCAGCTGGCCTGTCAATAGAAGGGTACTTCTCCTGGATAATCATAGTTGGCATTCATGTCTGAAATGGTCCATTTTTCTCCACCTCTTTTGTTCTCTGGGCACATGAATGTCAGGAATCAGGATTACCAAAAGTACCAAAATTTACTTTAGAAAATACAATTTGTGGCATCTTTTCCTTGACTGAGTTCTGTACATCCAGATTTTCATCAGAGCTGCAATGTGAATTTGGAGTAAACTTGGCATAATTTCAATAAACTGGCAGAATTACTGCTGATAAACAGACTATTAATTTGGTTTGATTTTGTCCCTTGCGGTTCTTTGGAGGTGACTTGTGTGGGGTTTTTTTTTTTTGTTGTTGTTGTTTTGTTTTGGATTTTTTTAAAAGCAGACTGTGTTTGACAGGGTTTTACCCACAGAAATACAGCTGATACATAAGCCTTGCCCAAAGCAATGCATTTATGGAGCACCTAGATTCAGAGCAGTCTGGGTCTGAACATTTCCAACCTACCCCTTAAAATGGGTTTTGATACCATGTGCATGTCTTTGCCATTGGGTAGTTATTTGTGAGCATTGTTATGCTGTGCATACAGCCTGCTGTCTTGAAGTTATTCTGAGAATTGTGCTGATGACCTACATTGGAAGGCAACATTTGATTCCATATTTTTAAATGAGGCATGCAATTTATAAAATTTCTGAATAAAATTACATTCTGGATCGATGTGAGCAAGGAGATCAGTAAAGCTCCCATTTATGTCTTCCAACATGTCCAAAAAAGAGTGAGAATTAAAGGTTCAAAAGCCTGGGATTTATTATTTTCTGTGCCAATTGAAGGCTGTCTCCATGTTCAGTGTACAAAAGGCCATTTGGTTGATACTGAAATTGCTGACTAAAATGCCCATTGCTGACACATTTGTCAGAAGACTGACAAGCATCTGATTCAATAAAGGTTTCCAGCCTTTTGTTTGACATTTTGGTGGTTGGTTATCATTGTGAAGGGGATTGTTAGTGAGTTATTTTCATTCTGTAGTGCATACAGATATAACTTATTTTATATCTCTGCTATTGCTAAAATCTAAAGCAACATTTTCTTCCTCTCTACATGCACTTAGGTGAAATTTGTTTTTAGCAATACCACTGTTTTGAGAGAAAATACTCTTTTAAAATGTGTAAGTTCCCAACACTGCAGGCTATCATCACTGCAGGCAGATGAGAGCTAAATCCGTGGGTCATTTCTCAGAATTTCATTTATACCTTCATGTGACAGGACAAGTACTTCACGACTCCCACAGAAAGCCCATGACAACTAAAATGAAGTGTAAGCCTCATGCAAATACCATTCCTCCCGTGGTAGAAAGTTAATCTTGAGGTTCAACTGGTATTGACAGATTTTAATATATCAGCCAAGTAAGAATTTGTAAAGTGGTCTAATCCTTGATGGAATACAGCAAAGTATGCTGGGGATTGTAATGGGTTCTCTTTGTCCTCTCCTTATAGAGCTTCAGGTCTAGGTGAAAAGTATTATTACAAAATATGCTAGACTGTGTTAAATTAAGCCAGAAAGAAGAAAACTGTCTTCCTAGGTTTTTGTACTGCGTTAGATGATCTTCTATATGTTGCTGGTTAGCAATATTTTATTGTGGGAAGAAGGCAGGAAAGGTAGCTTTGGAGAGCGTAGGCAGAATCTCTTTCCTACTGCACAGCATTCTGTGTGGTCAGCCTATATAACAGAAAACACTATTCTGCCTCTGAGTGTTAGTGTGGCTCCAGTTTTGACTTTGACCTACAGCTTTCATTGATTTGTGTTCCAGCCCTGTATGTCTGGAGATAATGGAATAATACATGGAGTCATAGAAGTGCTAAGGTTGGAAAATGCCGGCGGTGAGGGAAAGCACACGCAACCCAGTATGAGTCATAAGCATGCTTCCGCGTTTATTCAGATCGTTACAGGTTATATAGTGTTACAGTTAATTATGCAGAAAGTTACAAGATCATTGGTTAAGTGTCAGAAGGCTGTATTTTTCAGTTCTTTCCCATGCAGAGGTGGACACCTGTTCCACACAGAGCTCCTGCTATCTTAACTCCTCCACTCCTTACATTCCTGTGTGTTCCTCCTTCGTCTCTTTCCCACTGGAATCTGAAGATGGTACTTTTCCAGACGATGTTATTTTCCCAGTGCCTGTGCTAGGCCCTTGGCCTGAGCTGGGCCTGAGCCAGACACTCTCACAGCTTTTACACTTTACTTTGCTCGCACAAAGCCTTCATTTTCCAACAGGAAAAGGCCTCTAAATTCATTGAGTCCAATGGTTAACCCAGCACTGTCATGTTCAACACTGAACCTTCTCCCTAAGAGCCACATCCACATGTATTTTGTATATTTAATTTTCCTTAAACTAACTCTACAAGGTGATTTATAATTTAGTCACTGCTCTATCCCCACTGTTTCAAGACAGAGTGTACCTTTATGAAGTCTCAGGGTTACTATGCCTTCAGATTCTTTGCTGAATTTGGCTAAGAACCTCTCATTCTTGAGTCAGGCATCAGATCTATCAAACCCAACAGTTCTCACAATGATGCACTCTGGATTTTCAAAGCACTCAAGCCAGTATCAGTAAGCATCTGTGCCCTTTTCAGCATCTCCCACAGTCCTGATTTGATGTGCCAGACCCCCACAGGCCTTCTGTTTTTGTCAACTATTTCAGCAGCCAGAAGGATGACACTGGTTCTGAGGGGAATGAAAACTCAACATGAATATGCAATTTCAGAGCCGGTAGAGAATTTTGGATCTGCTTCTGAGGTTGTCATGTTTTATGGTGACAATACTGTTATGTTCAATGCTAAGAAACTGGTATAGAATTCCTGCTTTTCTTCAGGTGCAAGAGAATATCCTTTGGCAAAATGGGAATTTGAAATGGGTAACCTGAGACAGGGAACCTCTCTGACAAATACTAAGAAGAAATGGTTAGATTTACAGATCCTGGGATCTGATGGTGTCAAAAAGTACATCTCAGAAGTATTTCTGACACCAAGCCTGCTTTCCTTCTCCTTTGCCTGCTGCTACCTAAAAGACAATTTTCATGGCTAAATTTAATTCCTGTAAGAGTGAAGTCACACCTCATAACTTTGGTTTTAAGAGAACTCTTTCTTATTATGTTTACAGTGCTCACCCCTAGGCTTGGGAAGTTCTGTTTGTATTAATAGCTACAGATCCAGAGGAAAATCCATTTTCACATAGCCAAAGCATTTGTACCTTGACAAAACACTTCATTAGAGCTCAAGATCTCCGGAACCTCACTGAAAAATATTTTCTATCACAGTATTTACTTAGTGCGGCTCTGGAGCTGAATCCCAGCCTTTTAAATTTTGCATTTCTCCAGAGATATTAACTGTGGACATGACTTGGTAGGATGATCCCTCAGTTACTGCCTAACTGAAGGACATCAAGATCCTGATATCTGAGCCTGGAGCTCTTTGAAAGTATCATTCATGTGGACATGGATGTGGGCAGCCACTGGAAGAAAGATGGATGTCACATCCTAGTAACTGCAGTTTGGACATAAATGCAATGTGTACGTGTAAATGCTTTGAAGAATTCTAGTTGTTGATAAGTAACTTATTTTATCAAATATGGACTGTGCCACGGAATTTGAACAACATAATATGTATATGCCTTGACAGGGCTGGGAAAAATCCTAGGGTTACATCTTCTTGATAGTGCTCAGGAGAGATGTTTTGCAAATTTGCCTTTACTTAAATTCATTCATTTGCAACTGCAAGAGTGGGGAGAAGGCAGACATGGGCCTCTGATGCTTTCTGACAGGACACTGTTTACATTTTTTGGGCTCATGGGGTTCTTTTGTATTTTTAAAAGAGTGAGAGAAGTAGATGTCCTCCTTTCCAGACTGGGAGTTTCTCCACTAGTACTCTCCCTGTGGATAGTTGTCTGGGCTGCTCTCTCCATTTCTTCAGTAGCCCAAGAAAGGACATAGGTCTGATGAGGTACAATGATTCAGAAAATCAAAATTTCATTAGTAGTGACTGGAAAGTTTAAAAACAGTTTGAAAGAAAGGCTGAAAAAATCGAAGTAGTTTCAAGGTTAATAAATAATATAATTAGTACATCATAAAAGTGCATTATAAAGTTTAAATGAATGAAAGTCTTGTTTTCCTATAATTTGCAATGATCTCTGGTTTTCAGGGCTCTATAATATGTTTTTTATTCCTAGTTCAGTGTCATGCAACATCAAAATGTCTTAAAATTTTTATGATTGCATACAGACATTGAGAAAAATGTCTAGTGACTATAATTTGTGATAGAGTTAGAACTGTTTTATTGTATTGCAGCTTTACTTTAGTTTTCCCACTACTGACCAGACTACAGAATTAAAGCAGGGACAGGGATTCATTTTGAATTAAATCTTTATGGTGACCTTTGAGTCCACTTGAGTCAGAGATGGATGAAACCCTTGGTATGTTTTGAACTAAGAGTGTGTGGGGAAAATGTGTCCTTGGGAAGCTGTCAGAGAGGATCTTACTACTCATTCAATTTCCTCAGGAGCTGTAACAGGTCCCCCAAAACCAGCAAATAATGAGAGAAAATGAAGATTTGAATAAAAACACTGACTTTCATACGAACCTTTTCTACTTTAAGAAAGTTTGGCAGGTATAGGCTTGTCTGATCTTAACCTGCCATGGATTGGTTGCTGTCAAGGGCCATATTAAGACAGCACTGATAGGGATAAGAGTAGCTAACCTAGAGCTTGTTGGGAGTGTACCCTGAGAGAGAATCTGAAGGAAATGCTATTTACCTGAAACACCAACTGAACGAGAAACAGTGGTTTTGCTTTGTGATGGAGCTTGTTTTGTACAGACAATCCCAAAGGGGGGTCACTTAGCTTTGTCTCTCCCTCTATTTGCTGTTGTTACAGACAGCATTCGCTTTTGCTTTTGGGATGTTTGCAATGAAAAATCTATTAAAAAGAAAGTCTGAAGCAGATAGTCCTTGCCTTTATGCCCATCTGCTCAGTTGACCCAATGCCCTTTAAGAAGTGTCACTTCACTGTGTGGTTCAGAAAGACATTTCCTAGCCAAGACTGACTTCAGAGAAGTCTGCAAAACACAAGCAACAGAAGCTTCCAGAAGAACCTTATGTGTGACAGCAGCACCAGACTTGGGACCATGACACAATGAATTGCATCTGCCACTGGGGTGTGACTATGCCAAAGATGCTGCCTTTTTGATTTCTCTTTTCTATGGTCTTCTCTCTGAGCTTGGGGTGGAGTTCATGATGAGCCCAAGATGCAGAGAACAATGAACACATGGTAGACCTCCTTTGCAGACACTGAAAGTTCTGCTAACAATCATTCCTGTTCTTGGAGTTCAGAATGTAGTTTTGCAGCATGTTCTATCCCACTGAAAAGAAAACAGCTTCTCTTTCCTGTTGCTTGCGCTTGGTAGGAAGAAAGTTGCTTTTGTCTTGGAAATGGTTTGCATCTACCTTAACAACTGAAGCCTCAAACAGATTTCTTCTTCCGTCATCTCTAACTTAGGACTCTTTTGTCTGTTTGAAGATGATGGAGTACCCTTTATCTCAAATGTTTTCTTTCATTATTGTATCTATTTCTTACATAGCTCCTTCTCAGGGTGTGTCTTGGAGCTTCACCTGTGGCAAAGAACTTAGGTTCTTGTGACATCTGACTCTTTGCAGCTGATACATTGACAGGTGGTTTTATTTTTTTGTCTTGAATTAACCTGGGATTCTAGTTTCCTCAATTCAAATTCTCTACTGAGAACTACCACTGATTTAGCCTCTTATCTCTTTGTGGTTCTGTCAACCATTAAGGAAAAAAACCCCAAAACAACAAAAAAACCACTAAACCTGTTGGCTTGAATCCCATCCTTATATTTCAAGGAATAACCTGCAAAACTTTTGAAGCTATGGTTTTTCTAGAACCAAGGAAACAGTTAGAAGGTTTTGCTGATTTGAATCAAAGATACAAATTTATTCATACTTCAATGTCTATAGAAAAGTCTAACCCTGAAGTTACATCTTCTCTCTGATGAAGAAACACAACAGAAATAGAAGCACTGTGGTCATATGGTAGAATGCCTAGTCTTCTCACTGCAATTTCAGTCTGCTGACCTGAGTGCTAAGCAACCAGCTAAATGGTGTCAATCACAATGCTGCCATCCTGCAGTTAGACAAAATGAATTTCTTCCATTTGCTCTGTTGTATGTTGCCTGGTTGGCATCAGTTATTTTTCTTCTTTTCTCCGTCATTTTCTGGCTTTCAGTGATGTTACAAAAGGCAAATTTGCATAAATTTGAACAAAAACAGATTTGTGGATCTGCCGGCACTCCACATTATTAGAGAGAAAATTAGTTTTGTACTTATTCTAGAATGTCTTGCGCAGCAAACAGTGCATTGTTGAAATTATATATGAGTGAATAATAGCTGAGGCATATGTTTACACTGAATGTTTCTCTCAGCCCTGCTCTCTGTTGTACTTTATTCAGGTAGTAACGCTATTCCTGCTGCTATTCTGTTCTCCTAGTTGAACAATTCTCACGGTGTTAAGTCTCGCAATGATGGCACTTTAGTGACTTCTAGCTAAGTATAAATGTTGTTGTGCCTTCTGAGTACAAAATATAAATTATATGAGTCTATTCGTATTTTAACTTGAGTTTTTGTGTAGAATTACCATGTGAGGATAGTGACATAATTTCTCTTATTCAGCATTATTTCAAAAACATGTTTACATATAAATGTTAAAGAATTGTTTTCCTTGAAGTAATCAACCTTGAAAGAGATGATACACAGTAATTTTATTGATATAATAATTTAAAAAATAGCTTCAGTATGATTTTTGACATTTTCTTTCTCCATATTATGCTAATGAAAAATGTTAGTGCACCTGATTTTGGTGAGTGTGAGCTTCTTACCAACTGGGGTGTGAGGGTTTTTTGTGGTGTAAGCCTGTACTAATTCACTGAGTGAATGCATTGTAACATCTTTGAGGGTTTTGTTCATAGGTCCTTTGCACTTCATTTCATTTGTTTCATTTTTAATACTAGTGGGTCACAGGTATTTTTGCATGGAACATGTAATTTTATGTTGTGGTTTCACACACTTTGCTACAGATCTATATCTATATCCCATATCTTTGTAAAATCAAGCATTTGTGGCTTGAGATTATGACTTTTACCTGGACTACCCTAAGATATGAAATTATGTAATAAGCAATCACTAATGAGTATAAAACTGTTGATATTTACATGGAATTTCATACAGAAATATTCATACTCTCCATCTCTACCCCTACAGCTTTATGGACAAAATTATTTCAGGGGATATTTTGTGCAATAATGTACTGTGAGTGCAAGATTTCTCATTCAGACGTCCTGTGTAGATAGGCATATTATGAAGTTAAAATATTCAAGTGTTAATACTGAATGCACCTCCACCTAATTGGAGGTACCTGTAACATGAGTGCAAAAGTAAAGGCAAAGCTTAAAACAATCTATATTTCTTTTATTTCATAAAAAAGGCTGGAACCAATGTACTGTCTTTTTTCATCTTCTTTTTTTTTCCTCCCCCAAAATACATACTATGCAAATGAATTTAAATTCTAAGCAAGAAACACCTCTCACCATATGAAGCTGTAGCCTAATGGCTCAGCAAAATGGATATAGATTTTTTTTCCTGTAATAGTAATAACATTTGCAGAGATTAAATTGTTGGGATAGGTATTAATATCCCAAATTAAGCCTTACTGATAATTTTCATCATGCTGAAGATAGTTCTTGATATATCCTTTGGGAAATACATACAAACTACTTTGCATTGTTTATGTCTGCCAAGTTATAGCAAAGCTGCACATTTCTTACTCTCCCTCATTTTCGCTGGTTTTTGGCAGTTGGAAATTTTTTGTAGTCCTGTGAAAAAAAATGTTATGCATATCTTAAGCTAATGAAATAACATCCCGAATTTGGAGTTTATTCACGTGTTAATTAGGAAGGCTCATTTCAGTCCATTTATTTGGGAGCTGCTGAAAAGCAGAAGGGCGGTGATTGACACGTTTAATGTTGGAAAAAGAGAAGTGGATGTACTGCATTTATGGGTAGATTCATTTGGGGCAGGAAAACCCGAGTTTTGTTTATTTCCCCGGTCAGCGGATGAGTTTTAAAGAGAAGCAAACGGAAGCCATTTGTGAGCATAATCAACAGCACTCATTACTGGTTGCTAACTGACCTGGATTTTAACTGATAGAGGCATATGTGTGTAGAGGTTTAGATGTCAGCAAAGCTCACTAGTAAAAAAGGATCTAAGATATTTTCAGTGTTTAGTATCGCCCATTGAGGCACCCAGGTCCCCTCTGCATATCTAGGTTGAATATTCCTGTGGAAATTTTACCCATCAACTACTTTCTGCTTGATGCAAACAATTAAGCAGCTTTAATTTTCTATAGCTGTTATCATCTGTCTGTGTCTCACTCTCTCATGTATTAGAGATGGTCTGGATGGTCCTGATAACATAAGATATAGTTTAAATCTTTACTTGAAGTTCAAATCAAATGTTAATTGGTGCTTGAATACTTTTGATTTAATTATTTGGTCTGCCATATCTCTTTCAAAACAGATGCTGCACTAAGAAATGCTTTTCTTTTCTTAACTGGGCACAAGATATTCTTGAATTTTTAAAGTAAAACCTTCCTTTGAGAGAATTTTTTTCTCTCTTTCCAAGCCTAAATTTTGTATGCTTCTGAGAAAGCATGAAAACCAGGCAAAAGTTTATGAGTTTGTGCTTTTCTTTAATGTGGTATGGAAGAACAGTGTTTGGATGGGAACAATGTATATATAATGCAATTCAGATGGTGTTAACATTCAGCACCAGTAGGAAGTTTCAGTACTGAATATCCTGAATTCTAGAAATGTGTGTGTGCGCATTTAGTGACTTGCCTATGCAGGAAAACTTACAGAATCAAGCCCTTTACCATTTCAAGGATCTCAAGATATGAGTCAGATAAAATCATACATTTCCAGACAACGTTAATGGAAATGTTAAATAATTCACATAAATCATTGCCTAGAAAATACTTAGAATAGGTTTTGTGAAATTTATTTTCAGTTTTGTAATATACCCACTACCATTTTTTGAAAATTGTAATTTAAAATGCATAATTCAGTAATGCTTATAGGAGTTATTACCCTGAATTAATACTTCAGCATTTTAGAATGTTCAGTATAAAATTTTAATGCCTTTGTTTTTATTTAAGTGGTTTGAGAAAAAACGTAATTTCCTTCTGTTTGAGAGATCTTCATACCTACTATTCTTAAAGAAATAAATTAACACAATGCCTTTTTCTGTGAAGAAGTTAAGTCATGATTTAAGCCATTGTCTGGCAATGCCCTACTAATTTAAAAAGTATCACTAGTTTGGACAGTCTTAGCGCTTTCATGACAGGGTTTATTGTATGGGTCTGGGCTGGTGGGGGTTACCACCAGTGTGCACTGCATTTGTTGCTGTCAACATAATTTCTACTTGGCACCTCTTGGAACTTAACTCTCATTTGCCCTAAGGTACGCAAGAAGTCATTCTACTGGCAGTGGTTTGAAAATATTTTCAGTTTAATTGCTGAAATGCTCTTAAGCTGATTTGTGTCCACAGAGTAAGGGGTAAAATCATGCTGGTAAAATTAGAGCAACTCTTGGTTATAAACAAAGACTCAGGTGTAAGTATGTGCAGAAATTGAATCAGTTCCTCCTGGTTGTATTTAAAATGCTGACAACCCCTGTGCAGGGTGTTATTTCAGTTTTAAATGTCTTATTTTAAATTCCAGTGGACCAAAGGTTATGAAATAGAATTGAAATCTATTTAGAGTAGAAATTAAACTAATTTTAAAAAAAGACCAATCAACTAAAGCAGCAAAGACCAACCACTTGCTGGGTTGTATCAGCATCCAAATATCCTGCAGTTCCAGAGAAGTGATCTTTCACCTCTGTGACACTCATGAGACTGTATCTGGAGTGTGGTGTCAAGTTTCGTGTTTTCCAACATGTGGGATTGACATACGGGAATGAGTCCATTGAAGGGCCATCAAGATTGCCAGGGAAGTGGAGCACATGGAATATGAGGAGATGACTAGGTAAGGGCAGGTTTGGGAGAGATCTTTCTGTTCCTTCAACTGACTAACTGGAAAATACAGAGAGGATGGAGCCAGAGTCCTCTTGGTGGTCTGCCATGGTAGGATGATATGCAAAAGACAAAGGCTGAAAAATGGGAAACTCTAAAACTAGATACAGTTTTTTACTGTGAGTGTTATAACATACAGGAACAGGTTGCCTGTAAGACTGTAGAATCTCCACTGTCTTCAGGGCTTGATGGGTCACAGCCTGAGCAACCTCATCTAATGAGATCTGCTTTGAGCAAGTGTTTGTTTGGACTAGATAACTTAAGCCTATATATGTTTCTACGAAAACATGCTACTTGGAAATGAAATGAGCATCCATGCTGTGCTCTGCTTTAGCTTCAAAGAACGATCTTAAAACCATTGTAATTTTAGGTGTAGTTGGGATCTTCACTGACCTTTCCCCCCAGTTTGCCAAGTTGGAAGATGATAAGATAGTATTTGCAGGCTACTGAGCAAGAACAGAAAGCCGGAGGACTTTCAGCTTGGGTTTTTAGCTAGAGCATTATACTCTGACAGAATCCTTCATTTAGTGGCTGTGAACTTCCTAAACTGATCAAAGCAAGTAGGGAGGTGGGCAGTGGGGAAGTAATTTAGAAAAAAATGAGGAGTATGGAATTTCTGAACTTTATGAACAGAGCGTGTGTGATTCTTATGAAAAACTGAATAGGTCCTGTAGACAAAGGGTAAATTGCAGGCGTGAGAACTTCTCTTGTGTATGACCCAAATAATGTTGCATCAATGTCAAAAATAGTTGGCCTCCTTGCTGATGGTATCAGCCTGGAAGAATTGTAAGCAGTAAGAACAGGAGTGTAAATTTAGGCAGTCAGGAAAGAGTCCTGTTCTCTTGCTGCACCTGCATTTCATATCTAGGATCTCAATTCTGGGATCAAGGTGATTAAAACATATTTATTAAGTAGTTTAATGTCACTAAAGATAGATTTCTAAAATTGTATGGTGACCCCAGGACCTTTCAGCATCTCTGGGATCTACAGGAGACTGCAAGACAGGGAATCTGACTTGTGCTGCCTCATCTCCTGTGGCTTCAGGCTGCCAGGCTGAGGCAAAGGTTTCCACACCTCGGAGAAATCCCATTCCTCTCTGTGTTTCTGGTGCTGCCAAGAGCGAGTCTGGCCAGGACTGTTCCACCGGCACTGGCTGAACCCACTCCTGTTCTCTCCTTCACTGGTCCTTGCTGAGGTGACATTGTCCTTCTGTTCCACAGCATGGGATCTCAGACCATCAGGGAAAACACCATCTCTGCTTCAGTCTGTCATCTGAGTAGCTGGTTCTCCTGTTCTATATCACGCTTTGCCCCCAGTAATTTGATATAGATTCTCCTTTGCAATCTTCACATCATTGTGTGTGACTGGTGTGATGCTGTTTACTGAAATGTGGTTTTGGCCTTCACCCAGGTCTAGACCATCCTGAAGTTTCGCTATCAAGATGAATTATTCTGCCTCTCTCTCTCTCTCTCTCTCTCTCTCTCTCTCTTTTTTTTTCTTTTTTTTTTTTTTTTTTTTTTTTTTTTTTTTTTTTTTTTTTTTAATTTTTTTTTTGTTTTCATATTTGGGCTTGTTCAAAAGAGAAATCCTCCATTGAAATTGGGAAATGCACACATCCTACATAGTGTTAGTTGCAGTACTGCTGTCACTTTTATGCAGACACTCTATCCTGGTCCTGCCCTCAAGACTCTAGTCAAGCTCCTTGACCTTTGGACTTCTCTCCAATCAGGCACAGGAATTGCGAATTTATATTCTTCTGTTGGATGAACAACACATGCTAAAGAACTTACTCTCTGAGGGTTTCTAACCACTAAAGAAGATGCCTCAACCACATCTTGTAGAAGCAAATACCCACAATAGAGAGGCATAGCATTCATTAGTGACCTGGAGCTCCTTGCCCATCAATGAGGACATCACTGATCATGCCCAGGGGAAGATCCTTCATTCAGTTTTCTGAGGTAGACATGAGTAAACATTTTCCCATTTGAGCTGTTAGCTGTACACAGATGTACATTACATGCCATTTCATCGGTCACTTTTGTGGAGGTGGGGTGTACTGACAATATTAATGATAAATAAGCCACATAAAAGCATGACAAAGCTTTGAAAAGATTGGTGTTTCACTTAATTAATAGTTCAATATATTTGATAATCAACTAGTTTTTGACAATATTTTCTGCTGGGTTTGCTGTATTCACCCTAATATTTTCATGAGATCCAGGGCCAACTTTGTTTGAGGTATGATATTACCTCAATAAAAAATTATTTGTGAGCTTTTTCATTCTTCCAGACTTTTCCGGGAGTTGGTTTCCTGTTTGTTTTCATATCAGAACTGACGTAAGAATTTCGGCTCTAACAAGAAGGATGATTTTATAACCAAGAAAAGAAAAAAACAAATGGGTGACAATAGAATGTGTTTGAGCCTGTTTACGGTGTACGTTAAACCTTAATATTGCTGACCTTTATCTCACTGTAACAAAGGCAGAAAGCAGCAGGCACTGTATGACTCATTTCACCTCCCAGAGCCTGACTGTTTCTCACCATGCTGGCTTTGAGAAGGGAAGAGGGAACATTAACCCTTTACACCACAGGCATTCTGCCCCAGCGCAGAAGAGATGCGCAGGGCAGGCAGGCTCTGCCTTGGGATTCATGTCACTTCATGTAGGTCATGTTAATTGCATTGCTTATGTGACTAATTGCTCTGGTTTAGGAATGGCATGCCCCAATTTAGTGCTCCCACTATGACTCTCCAAACCACACTCCCTCTCCCTCTCCCCGCTGTGGTGGGATGGAGAGGAGAATTGGAGGCACAAAAGGCAAAGAGAAGAACAATTTATTGGAAATGGCAACGAGATAAGAAAACAAACAGCAGCAGCAACAATATTAATAACAAAAGTGTAGAAGAGAGAGGTGAGTGATTCACATTCAAAATGTTCAGGATTGGGTTTACCCAACTTCTTCCTCAATCATGCTTATTCAACCAGAAGGAACCCCTTCTCCCCAGAAAGAGACTCTCTTCCCCCCACGCCCTTGACAATGACATGTTGTAGTACAAAATAACCTCGGGATCCTGGCCATGCACCCTCCTGCCCATTGCAAAAATTAACCACATCCTGGCCAGAACTAGGACACTAATTTAACAGTAAGTTTTGATAAGAGCAGGAAAAAGTACTGCTGGCAAGAAGGAGTTTGAAAGATCACAGGGAAAAATTTTCCATTAGTTTCTTCCTGTACCCAAGATTTGAGCAGCAGAAAAGAGGTGCTTAGTCATATGTCAGAGGGTGCTGTGTTTTAAAATCAGTCGCTGATTACTCCTTTCTTTTCTACTTTTTGTTGCAGAAATCCATAATAATGAAGGAAATGATAGAATTTATCTTTCTTTAATCAGCATATTTATTCATGTACTCCTGAAATAGGCTTTAAGTTTTCTTCAAGCTTAGGTTTGAATTATTTCACCAGCAGCGTGTCAAAGCATCACAAGTAAGAGATGTGAAGCTAAAAACCCAAGGCAGTGAAAGCTTAAATGTAGGAAAGAAAATGTCAGTAATATTGTTGGCAGTGTCTGGAAATTTCTACTTTCCCTTTTCTCTGCAAAATATATTCAGAGAAATGCTCCTGAAAACAAGTTCTTCACAGAATGTGTTCAGCTGCTGTTGGGAAAGATTTGCATTTTTTAAATGGCCAGAACAACTGTAGTCACTATATCATATGCATTTGTTAGCAATTCTTCAACTTAAATAATAGAAGATTCAAACTTTGTCAGTTTTATCCAAATTGTATATTCTTTCTTTGTTTCCTACTTCCCCCCCCCCCAAAGGAATATAGGAGGACTTTTGTTTGTGTATTTGTTTGCTTTTGTTTTTATTTATTTTTCCCTGGAAGATGAAGATAAACAATGACTTAGGAATAAAGATTCTACTTAATTTTGACTACTGAGTCAAAGGCTCCTTCTTGCAGGCATTGGATTAAAGCCGAACCATAATTAATCACAGCCCAGCTCTTGAGCCAGCTTATTGAACCTGGCTCTGAGATGTTGTCATGTTTAAGCTCAACTATCCAGAGCTGTGGCTGCATCCAGATCTGTGTTCCTGCAATATATCTAGATGAAGCTTATTATTCCAGTACCTAATATAACAGGGGATTGAGGTTTAAATAAACTAATGAGCTACCCTCACTTTGTTCTTGAGAAAAAGGCTGAAATACTTGTTCCAATGTTTCAAAGCATTTAAGATTTAAACAGGTTTGAGGTTAGATATTTGCCAGGGATATTGAAGCTGTGATTGCACTTGAGTTTTAGCATCTACTTATGGTCGATCTTGTTTTTCTTTCTCAAAAATTGCCCTTTGTTATTTTTACCAAAGGCTTAATTAATTTATGTTTACTTTGTATTATACTGTCTAACTAAACAGTGAGGAAAGTAGAAAATGTTTGCCAGTTTAGGAATTCCATGAAGTAATATAGATTTTAAAGGTCTATCTGGACCTTTAAAGTGATGGAAGAATGCTTCTCTCCCCTTCCCACCATGAAGTTGCTTTACTGTGGAGGTACCAATGTCTGTATTACAAAGGGAGATTGGAACAGTATCAGAGATGGAATCTCTGTGTGAAAATACCTATGATTTTCTCCCTTCCAGTATTCTCAAAGCTCTTAATTTCATGATGAAGGAAATTACTGAACTGAACATGAAAATTGGGTGTGATGCTGTAAGGGATTTCAGCTTCAGAGGCAAATATTATTTTATCCTATTTCTCAAACACTAATGGTTTATTACCATTACAGATAACTTTATGGATAAGTTTAGTTAGTTGAATTGAGTTCTGCTAACTCTATGAGATGTACTGAAAAAAGAAAAAATATTTATGCATGGATACGTGCAAAGGTGGATCCAAATTAATGCTATATCATTATAACTGAAAGTGTATATGTTGATTAGGTGGTATTGGTATGGTATAATCCTTCCAACATTTACTTGCATTTAATTTCCTCTACTTTTGTTTTACCTACTCAGTCCTAAAGCAGAGCACCTTTAGGAAAACAATAACCTCCATAGCAGATATCAAAAGGTCTAATTACTTCAAGTGTCTATTTTGTGTTATAACAGGTATGGAATGTTAAATGAAAAAGAATTGTGCAAGTATGGAATAACATATTCTCTTACATATTAGGTACAGAAACCTATTTCTTGATTTCCATTTTGTGCTTTGAAAGAGGGGACAATTGATGGTAAACTGTCTTTTGACTGCATACATAGGCAAATTTTTTCTTCTCTCTTCTGTCTGATTAGTATCTGGAGAACTGTTACGTGACCTCCATTTTCCTGGGAATCTTGAAATCTTTCTTAGGCATTCTTTGGAAAGACTGAATTTTGTGTGTTGAGCAGTTTCAGGATTACTTCAAGTTCCTCTAGTGGAGTCCCTGAAGACTAGGTGTGATAACTATTCTAAGGCAAGAAAGCAACACAATATTGGTGAGAATTTAAAAGTAAACCAACTCCTCATGCGGATATACGTTGTACTTCAGGGTTTTTTGTACAGTATTAGCAACATAGTGCTAAACCCCCAAATATTTAACGCACAGCAATGCTCTCTATTTCTGCCACTATGCCAAGGACATGAGTGATAATGCCTTGGGAAATTAGCAGCCCAGTACCTGTACTTTCCAGGGATCATAAGTTGTAATCATGTGTCTCCATTTAACTTCAGAAAAGAGGGGAAGAAACCATTTATTTGTCCTTTGGGACCATTTTCTCCAGGCACTCAAAATCATGTGTCTCTTCATGTATTCTGCTGAAATAGCACATTAGCAGCATTTGGTGACATGACTAGATTTCTCTTTCCCTAAGTGCAGAAAGTATTGATATCAGGGTTTTATCTGATTTTCAGAAATTCATGCCTCTGAGAAGAATGGCCCACTGTGAGGAAAAAAATAAATCTAAGGCTGAAGCATTCATAAATAGCATATATTGTTAGAAAAATGAGGGGAAAAATTAAATCTAAGAGAAGTCTAAAAGTAAAGTCTCCCATGAAGGTCAAAACCTCTACTGCCAAAGAAGAAATATACAGTAGTCAGAGCTGGAGATATGGCCCCAGTATTGCACAGCCTCATTTTCTCATTCTCAGAAACCCAACCCTGGGTATTTCAAGGGCCACTCTACAATATTCTGCTTGCTGTCCTATAACATCCTGTGCTGTTGTACGTACAGTTTGTAAGGCTAAATTCATGATCCTTCTTGAACCAGCTTCTGCCTAACTGGCAGCAGAAATCCAGACTGGAAATGGCAGCCTGAGGTCTTCATTTGTTTTGCAGTAGCGTAGTTTTTAAAAAAGACAACCCATAACTGTGTCACCACTCTCTCTTCTAACAACAGTGATGATTCAGAGCAGCCTAAATGCTGAGGACGAGACAATAGTTTTCTAACTTCACATGCCTGGGTAGAGCTAGTTGTGCAGTCTGCCTTGTGATTCATGGAGAGAAGAGTCCAGCAGTAGGGAATGACTCATGGTCAGCTGTGTATCCTAGCAGGAGATAAACTCTGCTTTGGTGTGCCTGTGCTTGCTCATTGGCTATAAAGGCGCTCTAGGCAGCTATCTCACATGTAGTTTCGTGTTCAGTAGACTTCTAAAGCTGAATGAGAATGAGTTGTATCCTTAAGCCTGACTTAAATCCAACTCTAAGTGCTTACTGTGACCTTGTGTTTCTGTTTTATCCTGGTTGTTGATTAGACTGCTATATTATATCAGAGCATGAGAGCTTTACACTGTAACTTTGGAAACAACCTGAAACGCAACATAAATCTTGTGTGTTTTTGAATTGTAGTACTTTTCTCCTTCCACTGCAGTTTATATAAAACAGAAACTAACATGACTTTCAATATTTCTGTTTCCACTTAACTCTCTTGCAACAGTCTAAATACTTCTAAGATTAGCATAAGGATGCTTATTCTGAGGCTCGCTGTTCCAGGAATTGCACTGCACCACTGGATATTAATCACTACTGAATAGCAGTATCTTAAGATCCTTCTGAGTCCATTCATTCCTAAAACCCAACTTGGTGACATCTTTGAATTTAGTAACAATAGACTTTCTCTTGCATTATTTAGATGATTAATTAAAATGCCCAACAATACTGAGCAGACTAATGTGGAGCCTAGTTAACACTGTAGCAGTTCTGTGACTATCAGTTTCACACCTTTTGCAGCTTTTGGTCTTGGTTCCCTCACATCCTAGTGAAAATTCAACATGAGATCATGCCAAAGTCTTTATAATTTATAAATTCTATTGCCTTTCCACTATTCACAGGGCATAAAATTCTGCTAAAGATGCACATTACTTTGATTTCATGTGACTTATTCATAGAAGGAATTTGTCTTAGCTATGATTTATTTTTGTGCTATCTTTACACTCATGACATTTTTTATTCTAACACTTTTCTAGGAATTTATCTTAATCAAAAGTTCCCCAAATTTTTCCTTCCACCCTTTTAAAAGATACATGCTTTGGGTTTTTTTTCCTAGATATTTTGTTTTTCCATGAGCTCCTACAGATAGTAATGTAATTGTTGTACTTCAGCCAGATTTTTAAGTATTTTTGCATGGAATTTATGCAAACCGAACTGCCGGAGAATATTTAATTTAGCTGAGCTATTTCTTCTCTCTTTTATGCTGAACTTCCATGCTATTGATACAGCTTCTTCTAAAACTGGATGATTATCATGGTTAATAAATTTTTTTCTATATGTTTTACTAAAAATTTTTCCCTTCTTGTACCATATGTCAGTAGTTTCCTGTCTTGAGTAATGAACTCATGTTATAACTCTTTTTTTGTTATTAACAATGAAGAAGAGAAAGTTTGCTCTTTACTGTGTCTGGGAAAGGTACCAATGGGCCTAAATTTCAGTAAGGAAAATTCAGATTAGTTGTTAGTAATTTCCATAATGATAAGGACACTGAAGACATGAAAAGTTTGTCTAGTGAGGCTCTGGAGATATCTCTCACTGTGTACCTTTAAAAACAGGCTGGTCAGATAATTTTCTGGGTTTTTTTTAAATTGGTTTATTTTGGAATTTTTGTTTGGGATTTTTGTTGTGTGGGTTTGTTTATTTTATTTATTTTTTTTTTGTAATGGTGGAGGAATGGACTATTTACTGAAGTTCTTTTTTCTGTTGTTCTATGAAAGCTAATCTAGTTTTTCTGGTGAAAAATCAGGCTGTAGAGATTATGAATACAAACTGGGAGCTGTAGGTTGTATCTGCTGCTTTGTCTTCTTCAGGCAATGCTGTGCAAAATCTGCCAGATGTGTCCATCTGTCCCTTGTATGACTCTGGCTGCTGAAGGCAAGGTCAGCTTACCTAACATAGAGACTTCTGCTGGGGTGACCCACACATCCTAGAACAACAGTCTGGAGCTACACGGGAGTTGAGATGGGATCTGAGAAAGGGTAGGAGAGGCAAAGCTCACAAGGAAAGTGCAGAGACTTGGAAAATGTTTATAGCTATGACCTTGACAGATTTGCTTTGGTTCCCACAAACCTCTTCCATGAGACATTCTTTTCAGGTTTCCTGAGCAGGAGAGAATGGAAAGGTCACATTAGACCCCTTTCAGCCTTCCTTGTGCTATAGGCTTTCATAATAAAATTATATTTTCTAGGCATTTTAATGCAAATCTGCATACTATCTGCAACATTTTTCATCTTGGCAAAAACTTCACAGTTTTTGCTGCATTAAGTATTTGCTTTTGGTAACACCTTCATTCTACAGATTGACTATATATGGAGATGCAAACCAGCTCCCTAGTTCTACCACATTTGTGTTGACATGGCAGTAGAGAAAAACAGCTTTTTGTTTTTTTTCTTTTTTTAAGAACCATATTTTTATCATGGTATGTGACACTCAAGCAGAGCCCTTCCTTGTGGATACCCACAGGGAAAGGAGGATGTAGGGAACTTTTACAGTGATTCACTCTTTCAGAGCTTGGACTTAATTACAGCCTTTCTGATAGTTAGGACAAAGGGAAAAGAGCAGTCAGGGCTATGGCTTTGCTCTGCTGACCTGGCCAGCAGAGCATGCTGCTCCCTTGAAAACATGGTAACAAGTATTCCCCATTCCACCTTTGCCTTGGAACTTGGTATCTTAATTTCAGGTTCAGCAGAGAACTGTGGCTCAACACGCCTGCATTAACTTTCTTAAAATTCAGGTTACTACATTAATCAAGTTTGATCAATCCCAAATGACTTGAGATTCATTGTGAAATATCTTCTATGCTTTTAGTGACTGACATTGTTGAGGTAGGAACTAGCCCAATGCATCTTCAATCATAATTTAAAATCTGGTATGCATTTGTGTGTTTCAAATAGCAATACTCAATAAGGAAAATTAAAACAAAGAAGGAAAAAACTGGCATATGGGAGCCCTGTCTCTCCTGTAAAACACTGCATTGTCAGGAAATGACAACTATTTTTGGGTTACTTTGTATGACTCCTCCTCATCTCTTGGAATACTTCTCACAGACTTTAATCATTTAGAAACTCAACTGAATTTCTCATAATTAGCTGTCAATCATATGAAGTATCACAGAATTAATTTTTTCATATAAACCTCTTTTGGAAAAAGGTGAATATTTGGGTGGATAAGAGCATTAGTATTCATAACACTTAGATATTATCTTAATACATATTTAAATTATTTAAGTGTCATTTTGATGGGGACACACAAAATGTAAGAAAAGTTTGGGAGAGGTAGAAAAATTGGCTGACTAAATATATATCAGCTTAAAACATGTTCTTACAGTACAAATTTCACTTATTTTTGAGGTATCCACCATTGTTATTGTAACAATTGCTCACCATCCTCTGCTCATAAGTATGATGCAATTATTTACTGCGTGGGTGTTTAGAAACCACAGAGGCTCATTCTGTCTTTGAACAGGCATTCATATCTTTATAACTTTCTGGGTCAGAGGGAAGAAGGACAGAGGGAACAGTGAATGGAAGTATTTATTTTATGCAAGTCATCTGTAAACTCTGTCATGTAAATAAAAACTAGAACTCTTGAATTTTTTGAATGGTTATTTTTCAGTGGCTTAATGGTGGCAGGACATGCCAAACCTTTTGAAAACTATTCAATGTGCATATAGTGGCTGTTTTGCCAAAAAATGTTAATCAATTTATTTATTTTTCATTTATTTTTGATCTATGACTCTCATTGTAATGCTACTCTGAAATTCTACTTTGTAATTTTTCTTTTTTTCCTGTAAATACACTGCGCATTTTTCCACAGCAAAAGCATTTATAAAAATTAAGAAATTGCCTTAGCACTGGATAGTTTGTAGCCTAAGCATGTCTCTGAAGAAACCTAGCCTCTTCACTTTGAGAACCAACTCAGATTCATTGTTTTGTCTCAGTTCTCCAAGATCTCAGTCCAAATCGTGTATCTGTGCCATGTGCAATGGTGGAACAGTAGTTGTTCAAGAAGCTAAAACAGAAGGATCTAAGAATCAGAAGAGTTTTAAAGCTGAGGGGAGAGTGTCTCTAAGTGATGTAGCCACTCTCTTAGAGCCAAGCAACAAAAGGGACTGAGCCATAGCCCAGAGCATTACTGTTGTGTGGACTGTGCAGAGTTTCAGGTTCCCTTGGTCTGCTTCCCTGTACAACCCGGGCTGTGCCAGGGCACCAATGGCCCTTCGTGGCCCTCACCGGTGTCACTCTGTGCCTGAGCTGCGTTGCGTGTGTCTGTGTAGGATTCTGTCTTCTGCTATTCCCAGTTTGTCACTTGGATTTCCCAGCTTGACACCAGACCTGATTTGCCATGCCCTTGTCTGGTGGCTGCTGGCGAATGGTGCAGTACTCACCCGCCTTGCTCTGCTGTGGATCTGTGCCCCAGGGAGGGGCAGCTTGTCTGGGCTGCAGTGCTCTTGGCCCCTCCCGGATCAGCTGCACAGCCCTTCCCACCACTCCTGTGTGATCCCCAGATCCTGCAGAGAGCTATGGCGAGACTGCAGGGGCAGCTGGCAGCCTAGCAGCCCTCTGTAATATCCTCTGCACCCAAACTAATCTCTGCTTCTTCAGCTCAGTTTGGGTCAGATCATGGGGATTTAACAGCTGCCTGCAGCCAGCCTTTGCTGCCTTCCCAATGCCCAACCCAATGGATATCAGCTGCTCAGCAGAAATGACTTCCCAGCCCTTAGTGATGGCCCTAGACTGGGTCTCCCTCTGCATGGAGCTGCTCCCGTGCTCCAGGAGTCTCATGTTCTGTTCAGTCCTTCAGAGCACCTTCCTGGGGACTGCATTCCTGCAACTGTGTCTAAGGCTGTCTTCCCAGGGCTCTAGCAAGGGCGTCACTTGGCTGCTGACAGCATTCATGAAGCTGGATGTGGAACCTGCATCTCTGTAATAGCTGGCAATGGTTGATTTGCACCACAAACCCCCATTTTTCACTTGGATGCAGGCATCTTTGCTCAGCTCGATCATATCATTATATATATGGAGGTAATTTCTTCTTTCCCAAGAGTGGTCTGTTTTTTTCTCAGTGGTGCGACATTTGATTTAAAGGTTAAGCTGCAAAGCAGAAAGATAATTGTCTTTGCATCTTTTCACTCGTGGTTGATTTTATTCATAAACCTTAGTGACTTCTGTTCTTAATGTGGTCATTTCTGACATGAAATAAAACTGTTTACTTTAGAAATTGCATAGTATGGATAAAGCTGTCCAGCCATTACGTTTGCTCAGATACAGCTGGCTTTAAAGGCAGCAAACAAAGAGAGTTGAACTGTTATTATGTGATCAGATGGGAATATCTTTATTTTTAAGATATTAATTAATTTACAAGAACATTTGTTAAATATCTTTCAATCATTAAAAATAAAAACCTTTACCATCCATGCCTTTATTTATTTATGGATTCATTTCACCAACTGCTGTCTGTGTTTCTTTGAACTTTCTAAAAGAAGATTTGCCTAAATGAGGAAAAGTAGGTTCCTTCTAGTACCACATAGAATTTGAAAATAAGTGGCCAGACTTGAATTTATTGAGTTCAGTAGCACATGGTAATGCTTTGCAAGCTATTTTGATGTCCTAGGCAGGCTTCCTTGGGATTTCCAAGAAGTTAATAGCTTAAGACTGTAAGCTAGGATCACCATCTATTGTGTTGTCATGTGAAATTCTGCGTTTATTTTAACCCAACATGAAAATATGAAACTTCTATTATCCAGCTGACTCTGTGAGGGCCATTGAATGTGACATTGCATTGTTCATAAAGCTGATCAGTAATCATGGTTCATAATGAAGTGTTTCAAATTAAAAAGATACTGGTTCATCATTTCTATACTGCAGTTCTGTGCAGTGATAAAGTTTATTAATGCTTGGAAGAGATAGATTTAGACTGTGATTTTATTCCCATGAAAATCAAAGTTAACATTCCTCCACAAGTTCATTCTACCCCAGTAAATGTGTGTGTGTGGGAGGATTCTTTATCACATGTTTGTGCAAAACTGTGTAGTGTGACATATTCTTAGATAATAAGTGCATACTACTAAAGAATAACATTACATAAAAACTTGTGTTATGTTTTATTAATATTGATATGCTTCATTTAATCTGTGTTTCAGAATTGCAGTCCAGTAACTGATTTTAAAAATGTTAAGTAGTGCATTCTATGACTAATGGTGATTGTTGGTATGGTTACATTGGCTTGTTTGTTTGTATTCTAGCAAATAACTCCTTATTTCTCCTGTAGAATTCTTCTTTCTCTATGTTTTTCTCTCCTAATGCTGAAGTAATTTGCTGCCTCTAGTCCAGGGCAGAGACTGATCACCTGCAATGAGGAGGAAGGAACTTAACTGTATGTGCATTAATGTTCTGCATATGGAATGGGAGAAATCACTGAAAAATATGTACTAGAAAGTTATGAAAAACTTTGTTTATAGGTGACAGGACTGTCAGATTCTTCTGTTTTGATTATGGCCATTAATGACATAGCTTTAAGTCTTGGCAACCTCTGACTCAAATCACCCTCCTTTGCTGCACAGCAAATATTGTACACATGTTGTGTCTTACATTTGTAATATCGGGATAAAGAANTGAAAAACTTTGTTTATAGGTGACAGGACTGGAATCTGATTTGTCACACTAAACAATACACTCGATTCTTCTGTTTTGATGATGGCCATTAATGACATAGCTTTAAGTCTTGGCAACCTCTGACTCAAATCACCCTCCTTTGCTGCACAGCAAATATTGTACACATGTTGTGTCTTACATTTGTAATATCGGGATAAAGAACAAGATTTTTTTCTTTTTTTTTTTTAAATCGAAAATATAATGGTTTGAAGATAGGGGTCATTGAATTTCTATAACAAGGTTGGGTTGAGAAAGGCCAAAAAGCCTTCTGTCTTTTCATTTGCTTTGTGTGCTATTTTTCTCATTCACTAGGATTTATTAAGGGCAATGCATACAATTGAAAAGGTAACAATGTTTCTGTAAGAAGGTTGATGATTTTGTCCATTGATAGCAAAGGGAGGAGCAGGAACTTCATGTCTGAGCTGTAAAATAGATTGCCATTCTGGTGCCACGGAGATTCTGCATGGGCTGTCACTTTCTGTAGAATGCTGATTGCCTGGTAGAGTGTGCTTTTACCTTTGTCTGTGTTAACAGGTACTGGTAAAGGTTCTGGGAATCTCCAGACACGATACCTATTTGTGGATTAAATTATTTCATGCTGGTATTGGAGTGTGCTGAAGCTCACTGGGTGGGTGTCATGCCCTCTTGCTGGCTCATCTGATAGACTCTTCCCTGGCATCTCTTAACTCTTACAGCCATACGCCATAAATTCCGTGTCAGTTCCTGTCTGTTTCCTTTCCTCCCAGCATCTTGTCAAGCTGTTCTATAAAAGGCTGTGGACTTTTTCTAATGGTCTGGCAATTCTTTCTATAATGCATTGTCTTCTCAGTCAGCAGTTTTTAAATGCCAGCTTGTGGTTGCAATGCCCTCTCTGGCTTCTCATCCTTCAAGCAATTATCTCCCTTCCCTCACCTTTCCTGAAAACTCTTTCTACAGCTGGTTGATGACAGATCATTCATGTCTACTGACCTAGTTTACTTTTCCAGTTCTACGCCACTTAGACAATATGTTTCTCCTGTAATGCATCCAGAAAATGTTGCTGCTATGAACCGATCATGGCTACGTGACTGGCACATTCTAGAACTTCTGGAAGCTTTTTTTATGGAAAGTTCTCTAACTAGGACAGAAGAGCTGTTTTTATTTTATATCTATCTATATATATGTCTATATATATATCTCTCTCTATATAGGTATCTATATATAGAGAGATATATATATCTAATATATCTATAATATATAGATAGATAAATTCTAATATATAAAGATATAAAAATAGATAAATGGATAAAAACCTTATCTATCTCTCAGCTCTATCATCTTCATTCAGAATAACTTGTACAACTCCACCAAAAAGTCAAGGTTTCTCTCTGTACTAGAAGAGTCCTGTACAGACATGAGATCAACTAAACCTCTTTGTTGTCATCTTTCTTACCTTAGAAATAACCATGGAACCACTTTATGCGTTTTTGCGGGAAGATTATGTAGAAATCTGTGAAACAGCTACTCCCAGAGCTGCTTGTGCTCAGTGCTATTCTCTGTACTCTTGCTTAACCTTCCTTCAGAACCAAATTTGGACATGTCTCAGGATTTCATTTTGCAGATTGAAGTGAGAGCTGGTTCAGGTACAGGTGCCACTTTTGACTACGTAGCCTCTAGATCTCTTCATATTGGACAAGTACAGTGAATTTCACAACTGTTCTATCAGTGAATTCAAGAACAGGTTGCTGAGGATCTCAGTTTTGTCTTCATTCCTGAAATGACTTAAACAACTGATGCTTTTTTTAAAAAAAAGAAGTGGGGATACTTTTTCAGGATGAGGAATGTTTTGGTGCTGCTGCATTTCTCAGTTGAAAGGGATCATAACTTTATTTCTTTATTGATGTGCACTTGTTGCCACACAAGTCTTGGATAAGGAAATTCTTCCCTCCAGTTGCTTCTCTACCAGCATACAACAAGGAAGGTGGCCTTTTCTGGATGTGAGTGAAAGAATCAAGGGACAAATAATTTACCATAGGAATTCAGGTGCCAGCAAGTGGGTGTTAATTTTAGGCTGGTGTTGAAACCCTGCCACAGCCAGTGATGGAGTCAGCACTGATTCATTTGACTATCACGTCTGCTGGGGGATGTGTGAGTTGCTGTCTGGAACCCTCTAGCTGTGCTGCTTAGCCCTTCTTGCCTGCAGAGGAAACCCAGACAGCTGCATTTGGAGATGTATTCCAGCTGAGTTCAGCTGGGAATGTATGGTATTTATGTCCTTGCTTCCAGATAAGTTTCTGTATTTTCTCTGAAGCCTGCTGAGCACAAAATTCCATGTAAAAACCCTCAAGCCAGGCAGAGAGCTACAGTTGCATTCCCAGAGTCGTGGTTGCTTTAGCATACTCGGAGACGGTAATCACACTATTGCTTCAGCAAACTGGAGTGGTGCAGAACTCTCAGTTTCCGAGTCTTGTTCAAGCTGTGGCATGAACGATGCACCAACAAGGAAGCTGCTATGGGAAAGGCTGCTGTACGCACCTGAGACACTTCTGGACATGCAGTTGCTCTTCCCGCATTTGAGATCAGAGACTGGAAGTGCATGTAGCGTTTAGATGCCTTTGAGATTAGGTGTCAACTGAGCAGAAAACAGAGAAGGCACAAGTCTGCAGTCTAGTTGCTTTCAATTTTTCTTTAGTCCCACTTTATGTAACTGTATTTTTTAAATTCAACTGCAGAAATAAGAATTTGCAGTAAGTAGTTTTGCCGTAAAGTATTTCAGTACCAATGCCTTTCTGAAATGTGTTCTTCAATTTTTTTCCACCGTGAATAACTTTTAAATTTTTTTAAAGTTGTGTTATGCAGTTACTTAAGAAAGTATTTCTTCAGCCTGTGTTAAGACAACAGTGAAAAATAAGTGATCTTTAAATTGTCTTCTTTCATCTCAATTTCATACAGTATAGTGCAATTTTTCTTCCAATTCTATTGCTTTCACTGTTGCCCTTCATTGGTTTTTTTCCTTCCCTGTGATGCTGTCACACTTCATATTCTCTATTTATTTTTTATTTATGTATATGTATTTTTTATTATTTGGCTAATATTTGCTTTTGAAGCTTTTAATTAGGGTTCTACTTTTGCGCTGCTCTTATAACCATTTTTTTTTCTCCTGGAGGGAACTATAGCATATTTACTGTCATTTTCCTACTAATTCTCTTTTTCAGAGGGTTATTTTTAAAAAAAAACAACAAAGGTGTGTGTTTGCATATGTTGCTATTCTTATGATTTAGTCTGGTGGGCATTATTATTGTCAGCTATTGATTAAATCCTCTTAGTAAATAGTTCCTCTGGATATATTTAACATGATGAAGTACTGTCTAATTACGATGCAGAGTTTGATCCTTAATACTGCTTGCTCTGCTGACTTGACTTAGATCATCTCAATTTTTTGAGAGATTAATTGAATTAAATAATTTACAATTGTATGCCGTCAGCAATTTTTTTCTGCCTTGCTGTTTGGTCTCATTTTTGCTGTGTATTATAGCTGTAATCACCAAAACACCTACTGAGATGATAGATGGGCACAAGACCCCAGTCACCCTAGGGGAAATATTCATTGGATATCTTTTTCTTCTGGTTTTTTGCTTGTGTTGGGTTTGGGTTTTGTTTGTACATTTTGTTTTTGTTTTTCCTAATGGATATAACTAGTTATGCAACGTGGACAGCATCTTGCCCAAGGCTGATTTTAGGTTTGTTTGGGAATGGGATTATTGTGTGTTCTCTAGGCAGAAGGGTTTCTGCTTGACAGTAGCTGACAGCCTGGTGGGAAATTCCAGCTCCCTTCTACAGACAACCTTTTTGTGGAAAAGAGGCTGAGGCCGTGGTAGTTTTGAGTGTATGACTTCTCTGATAAACACACACTTAGTTTAGCTTTACAAAAATATGCTTGGCTATGTAAATTAGGGCTGCTTGGAGCCAACTCTAAGCTGCTTTCTGGATGTTATGCAAGGTTTACTCAGTGATTACTGAGCATTTCCACAGAAGGGTAGCAATTACCACTGCAACCCTTACATTAGATGACACACACACAAATAGTGAAATACTGGAAGAGAAAAATAAACCTAGTCTGAACAAATACCCACAGATTAAAACTCATATGAGCAATGCATAATGAGGAGATCAGTGAAAATGAGGTGCTAAACCTTTAACCTAAAGGATGAGTAGAGGACAGCTGTGGAAAGGGGACAGATATGTGGAAGTTTAGCGTGTGAAAGCAAAACACGCCTCACCTGAGAGATGGTAGATCATTCCTGCTGGGTGCTCCTCTGTGCCGTCTACATGCCTTCTCTTTCCTCTGGTGTGCTTCTTTTGTAGGAGAAGTATGCTTCTGATCAGATTTCCAGATGAAAAATGACACGATGGATAACATTGGGAGCTGCAGGAAGCAGTCCACCACCTGCACCCGTGTGCTTGCCTAAAATTCTTAGCCTTAATTGAAGAAGTCTGGGAAAGAGGGGAATGGGGTGCACAAGGACATCACAGGGTAACTAGATCTGGAACCCATCTGCTTCAGAAATATGAAGGTGTCTATTGGTCTGTGTGTGCTAGCAGACTTCCAAGGAAGGGCTGAGGAAAGGTCTGAGCTGGAAACAGGACAATTCTTTGATCCAAGTGAGTAAGCTGGGAACAAAACCAGTTTCTTCCCTCCACAAGCACCTGAGTTTTTATTACTGTGCTTAAGTAGCAGTTGTGCTTTTGTTCAGTGCATGGAAAAACATGTTTTCTCCTCTTAGTGGTGGTTATTTGACTTCTTTCCAGATGTCTCCTTGAACTTCACTGTTGCTTCTTTTCAGACTTTTAAAATACACTTCAGGGAAGCTATTATTTTCTGGTGACAGTAGGGAGAGGTATGCAAGAGAAAATATGGATATTCCCAGTTATCACTCCCCCCCTTTTGTAGTGCCTTTTGTTTAAAGCTATAATTTAGTGTCAAACAGGTTTTGTTGTGGGAACAGATGCAGACCTTTCAGATTTCAGTAGCACTGGGCACAAAAGTATGGATGCAAGAGAAGGAGGGAAAAGGGAAACAAAGAGGGCATCACTGGAAAGATACTCAGCAGCTGAGAGACACTGGTACAACTAAACCAACTCTAAAGGTTTCACCCCTTCTCACACTGCCTTTTCTAACTAAGTGTTCACGCCATGAGAAGTACAGAGAAGGAAAGGAATTACAAGGCGTGTTAAATTCTAGTTTGATTCCAAACACAAAATCTATTTTATTTCAAATGTATGGTGTAGCCATTTCATAACTACTTTTTTTAACTTTTCTTTATATCTACATCAATGCAGACTAATTTACCTTCTCAAAGCTGCAGTTTTCATATCTACTTTCCTTGCGAGAATGAGGAAAAATTTGCACCTAGTTTTGCCCAGTAAATTAAATGAATTCTATGTAGCATCGATAAACCTACATAGTATATTTTATCAGTGATTTTGCGTGCTATTAACATTATCAACTATAAGATTTTATGTGCTATAAGTGAACTGCTATTTCATTGAATGCACTAGTAGCAGTCATTTAGGGTACTACTTACAGCTTTTGACAATTCAGCATCGTAGAGGAATTAATAAAACTAAGGAGATTATCTCGGAGTGAGCAGGACTGACAGCAGAATGATATTGAGTATTTGAACACAGTAAACAAATTCGAGTCACGTGGTGTTTTAAATTTTTAATTATTTAATGGTCCCTTTTATTGACATCAGACCAGTTATATTGAGGAAGAATGAAATTCCGTGGAGCTTGCTAATACCTTTCACATCTTGATTTGAGTTTTCCAGCTAACTTATTTTTTAGCTTGATGGATATCTTCAGGTGAAAATAAGTTTTGATTTCTGATGAAGTTAGCACATTACGGTATCTCCGTTTTTAAACATAATTCCATGCATAAATGTAGATATGAAAAATGCAAATCAAACAAATTTATTTTGTAAATTTATTCTCAGATTTCTTTTTAAACAGAATTCTCTATTTAGCAACTGAATTCAGAAGCAAGTAGAACTTATCTCTGTTAACTACTGATTTTCTTCACAGTTTTTCTGGGCACATTTATAGGAAATTGGGGAGAAATTAGTCAGAAAGGGCTAGAATACACTTGAAATAGTCTTCAGTCATAACGTGCACTTAGAAATTATATAAAATGGAGGGGCTCTAAATGTGACGGTAGGAAACAGGATATAGAAATGTAAGCAGAAAGTCTTTCTGGTTTCCTTCTCAGAAAAATATAATTCTGAACTACTTACAATGACTAATTTATAGATATGTTTTAAAATAGTCTCATATCAGCCCCTGAAAGCCTTGGGAGATCTGATTTGTGCTTAGCTTTTTGCAAAAGATACAAACTAGTCCAGTGAGCCAGGGATGAAATAAGGGATGGACTGAAGATATGGTTATTCTGGAAACTGGACAATGTGAGTATTGCCAGCTCATCTCAGAAGTGTGCCCTTCTGGCTGACAGACCCTGCTCTGATCTGCTGAGTAAATAAAGATGCTGCTGCACCTAGTTTGCCATCCCAAAACTTGCCATCACCTCTTCAGACTTGGTGAAATGTGCGTGCACAGCATTTTTGGGTTCAGTTCATGGTCTGATGTCTTCCCACAAACCACACCTTCATAAGTACTTTAAGGTGATATTCTGCACTGTGAACTGGAATAATTGCATGCATTTTCGTCTGTTATGGTGTGCTGACCTCCACAGACGAGTGACTTAGGGAGTAAGGAATAGTGATAGATTAAAATTGCTAGATTTGACAAAGCTCATCTGTCAGAACCCCAACTCACGAGTCTAAACCACTCTGTTCTTAAACCCCATCCCCCAAAAACAAAAAACCCACCAACAAACAACATCCTCACAAAGCATCACCCACCACCCTCTGTGTGTCTGTTCAGTTAATTAATTAGAAGGTTTTTTTAAATGCAGCTTGACATTACATGTTTATGTGACATGGCATCAGGAAGAAACAGACTGTAGACTGGGGAAGAGAAAGTTCCAGAGTGATTTTACAGCACCTTCCAGTACCTAAATGGGTCCTACAAAAAAGCTGAAGAGGGACTTTTTACAAGGGCATGTGGTAATAGAACAGGAAGGAACAGCTTCAAACTGAATTAGGTTAGATATTAGAAAGAAATTCTTTACTGTAAGAGTGGTGAGGTACTGGCACAAGTTGCCCAGAGAAGCTGTGGCTGCCCCATCCCTGAAAATGTTCAAGGTCAGGTTGGATGGGGCTTTGAGCAAACTGGTAGTAGAAGGTGTCCCTGCCCATGGCAGGGGTTTGAAACTAGATGATCTTTCCAACCCTGCCAACCCAGACCATTTTAAGGTTTTTTGATTCTGTGATTCTGTGTCTAGACCTGATGACCTGAAAATGCATCTGAGGATGGTTTGAAGAGTCAATGTCACTTGTATAATCAGTTTTCTGTTTCATTTATACATTCTGGTTATTTGCATGCATGTTTATCTTTGAGCCTTATGAACAGGTTTTCCCCTTCAAGTCTCAGCTTGTTAGAATTAACACCACATGGAATTTTCACTTCTGTTTTATAAGAATTGTTTTCCAGATTTTTTTTAATGCTCCTGATCTACCCCAAACCTTACCACTTGCACAGGTTTAGCCCAGCTTTTCTTTCACGTCTCACAAAACTTTGTCCAGCAGCTTCTTTTCACTTCTACTGACAAGTGTAGTCGGAAAAATTAGATGGCTCCCAGATGGCTTTTTTTTTTATAGTACAGCAAAAACCTAAACCCCCTACCTGCTGTAGCTCTAGAAAGAGTACATCAAGAAACTTGTATTTGCAGCTCTGCATCAGAGAGGGAGAGAGAGAAATTTGAAGTGTGCTATGGCCAGGACTTCCTATCATCCTCAGCCTAGGTGCAGCTGGAGCAGCTACTTGTTTTACATTTCTCCAAGAGCAGCCCTGCCCCTGACTGTTTAGCACTAAGCAGCTTCTTCAACCTTTCATGAGAAATGCAAGCCAAATCCTAGGTGGAACTGAAAAAGCGTCCCTGAGCGTCTGTGGTGGCACAGTAGATGCCCCACTCTCTCTCTCTCCCAGTGGAGCCTGAGCAGCCATTTGCTTCCATGTTCTGCTGAAACACTCAAACTGGAGCTGCCAAATGCTGCCAGGAGAAAATACATGGGAAAATGGATGCTCAGCTGAGTGGGAATCTGTGCAAGAGGCAGGGAAAGAAGGTGCAAAGCAAAGGTAGGAGGAACAAAATGTAAGTCAGGTTTCAAACAGTTCTTTTGGGAAGCTGGTGATTTTGGTAGCTTCTGAAAGCATTTACAGCAGCAAAATGCTTTGCAGTTTATTTCAAGATATGAACTGAACTAAATGACCAGCCTGTTCCTGGGGACTCACTTTAACCAAGTCTGACTAATATTTTCCAGAGATCACTTTTGTATTCTCTCCATAGAAAGATATTACATTGACTTACTCATTTTCAGTAATACTTCCTTACAATGACGAAGATGTCTGTTCCTCCTGTTTTAATGGCATAAATCAAATGCCATTATTTTCCTTCTCACTTGTGCCTGTGAATCTAATATTTAAAATGGTCTAATTCTCCTCACAGTGAGACAAATAGGCTTCAGGAAATGGATAAAAATTACTAAATCTCGTAGTCTTGCAAAGTAGTTCTATTTTTCTTCAAAAACTTCTGCCAACAAAAGCTAAACCCAAAATGCCTACACTGACTTTCCCATTTCTTAAAGTTAGGAACCATAACTGGAGCTTTGAATGAATAGTGATTAATTCATAAGCTTCAGTGTATAGTTTGAAGCACAGGTTCCATGGGTTAAAAAGACTGGAAACCATTCTTTATTGCATGATACTCCAAAAGGGCCTGCACGAATGAATTTATTGTAGATATCAAAGTACCTTGGCTGGAAAAAAGTCTTTACAGCTGTGTTTAGATAGAGTTGAAATAATACTGCCTGTCTGTGTTGTACTTTAATGTAATTTGACCAGTTAGTAAAACTGAAAGTACATTATTAGAAACATACCATTACTACTGTAAAATTTTCCAGAAATACCCAGGACTGTTTATGTTGATAAGATACTGCATTACTTCATAAAAATAAAAAACAATCCCCCTACTTCTCTCAGTGTTCTTTATAGATGAAGATAAGTCTGTAACTTTTAGTTGTATATGGATACCTCTTATCTCCTTTTTTATTTTTTTTTTCCATTTTGTTTTCTTTTTACTTGCTGGTAAACTTGGTGGAAAAGGGTGAAAATATTTAGGCCCCCCCAAAAAACTTCTTATCCTGCCTCATATTGAAAAACACAGAATTGTTTTAAACAAGTTTCTTACAGAGTACCTTTCCTGTATGGTCCTGTTGTAATTCCATGAGCTGTGCATCAAAATCCGGCAGGCTTTGAAAGACACTCTCCTTCTCAGCTGCTCTGTTCTGAGAGAGTAAAGCTATTGTGCTCATCAGCCTTTGAGGAAATTGTTGAATCACTGCTTTAGACTGATGAAAGTTAAGTCTGGAAATGTGTGGAAAGTAAGTATGTGTGTATGTATGCATGCAGTCCTTACGTGTGGTGGTTTTCTGTTGGGACATTTTGTTGTGGTTTTGGGTTTTGGTGTTTCTCTTTTGTTTTGTTTGTTTTTTTTTCTATTTGACTCCACCAGTTTGGCCTCGTGGTTAGTTCATTTATCTGCAGAATTAGAGAGCAAGTTGTATTTTGGGGAAGTGCATTTTTTATGTCATGGCATTTAAGGTCTAATGAAATTGAAAAGTGCAAATTAGGATTCATTAAGGAAAGATTTACATATGTTTGTGGCGGTCTTGCAGATTAAGGAGAGCTTGCTGTGTGTTTGTTACTGGAATGAAGGCATTCATTTGTCAGCTTCGATGTCAGGGTGGCAAACAAAAAGATACACTTTGGGAGCCAAAACAAAATACTCTTGTGCAAAAGAAAGGTATTTGGGTGAAGGTTATTTGTTTCTCAAGGCACTGCAGGAAAGTGCATATACAAATTACAGATCTTGACTGTGCTCCTAACACATAGATTTTGCAAGTTGTGTTGCAGTGCGTGCAACCAATGCTCAGCCAAAAGTAAATAGGTATGGAGTGAGCATTTTAAACAAGAGTTATGAGCTAAGTGTATTCATAATAATCCATATAACCAGGAAGACCAAGTGCTTCTGATTTCATCAACTATGGCAGAATAGTAAATTCAACTAGTATTGCAGTGCATAAGAATACTGAGAGTCAGCATTGACCAGCTTTTCTTATAAGACAAGATTTTTTTTAAAATTACCTTCATTTAAACTAGAAATTGATAAAGGTCCCCTTTATTAGCCTTATTAAAACTTAAAATCAAGGCTCAAGACTAAGCACTGCTGCCACAGAGGCCATCGGGGGAAGATACTGCTTGAGGCATACTTTCCAAAAGCTTACTTTTTTTTTAAAGAATGTCCTAGAATTTCACAAGAGCAGTAAGAATATGTAGTGAACTTAAAAGTTTAAATCCTTTTCTGTCTGCTGTGGCTGGGGAATCATGAACAATCATGATCTTATTTTTAACTCTGATGCAGATACTGTTCTTAAACTTGTTGTAACTTACTGTAATGCTGGTTCATTTAACCAGACCAAAAGGTATCTCATAGATGTGTCCTCATCAGGTTGTCCCTGTTGTCTTAGGAAACATTTTCTTTCTGCAAAACTTCCTGCTCTTTTTTCCTTCCTCAATTTGTCACTTGCAGCTTATCTCTTTTCAAAGAGACGTTCTGTGACAGAATGAAGCCAGTTTCCGATGATCTTTTAGGAAATGGGAAAATAAAGGTAGATTGGACTGAAATGCAGAGAGCTTTGAAAAATTATATAAAAGCACACAGAAGTCACAAGCATCAGAAAAACTATTTCGCTCTCTTCCCCAAGAGAATCTTGACTAAAACAAAATAAGAAAAATCTTACATTTATATTGTTTTTTAACTTGTTCTAAGCAGAGAAGAACTATTCTGTTTTCAGTGTACCATTAGAGAGGAAAGATCTTAATCTATGTTTAAATCCATGGCTTGGATTCATGTTAACTTACAATTCTGGAATAGGCTCACAGGATAGCAACCTTTTGAGCGGAGATCCAGATGTGGAATCTTGGCAGGTATCAGGACAAGAAGACCAGATTTTCTGGCTCCCTCCAATTCTTATGGTTTTTACTTCAAAATAACTTACATTCCATTACTATATCCTGTGTAAGGCTGTAGCAAGTGTAGTACGGAGTCAGGAGCCTGCAATACCCTACCTTTTTTATTCCTTGTGTGTTTCTTATCCTCAGGTGTTTCCAAGGCAGAATTAAGTTGAAATGACTGCAGGGTAAGTTTTTTCAGTACCAGGGTTATTCCGAAGTATAATGAGAATTTTTTGTAATCTCTTTACTGTGGAACATACCCTCTGTGTCCCTGAACTGCTCTTCTGCATTTGGCAAATTCACCCAAGGATCATGATAAATTTTAATGGAGTTGTTGCTTTTAATGAACATTCAACAGCATGAGTAAGGATTGCATTTTTAGGACTTTAAATTTGTGCAATTTCTATCTGTAAAGATACACTTTAGCCTGGTTCCTCCTAACACAAAATTAGCAATTAAAAAATATAAAGGATGTAAAAATCTGGAGATTATTAACCGGAAAGATGCTTTGAACAGAAGTAAAAAGGACAAACATTTCCACTAACACTAATTACTAGTAAAATATTGTTCCTGATAAAGTCTAATTTTAAATTCTGGGTGCAGAATAATTGTCTTGTTGTTTTAGGGAAAAAGAGACAAAGTGCATCTATAAAATCCAACAGCAAATGTTTTCCTGCGCTGCCTCATTGACTCACAATGTCTTGCTGTGCATCCTTTATGATTAGGGATTTACCAACTGTGTGGGTCACAGCATTATTCTCAGCTTTGGTTAATTCCTCTCTGCTGAGGGCCCTGTGTGTGCTGTAAAGCAAATATCCTTGGGCTCTTCAACTCCGAGAGTTTTCTACAGCAGCTTTGTGTGTTGGCATTATAGTCTTAAGCAGAAACATCATCAGCATATCTGCTGGGGGACTCAGTTTTATTTTTCGGTGTGGTTCCATGATATCTTGAAACTTTTCACTGCACCATAAAAAATATTAGGTGAAGGGCAGCTGAAGACATTGGCATCTATTTGCATTTCTGTTGGATCTCTTCTCCCAGGGAAGTGTTAGAGGGAGTTAACTTTGGACTGTGTAGTGAGCTCACTGGTAGAATGCTACTGCTAAAATCATCAGCAATAAAGAGGCCAAATTCACAAGCCTCATATTGTTAACAGGCCATTAAAGCTGACAGGAGCCACATTTATCATTTTTGCCTCTGCTGTTTCAGGCTGTCCACAAGTGAATGACACCCTGAGATGATTTAGGCTGCTGTTGTATAAATCTAATTTAATCTTTAGCCTTTCACTTTCCAGGTCCCTTTCGCTTTGCACTCCTGCTGCTACCTAGACCATTGCCACCACAATGGAACACTGTTGCTCTGCTAATTGTGCAGTGGGGTTTTTTTTAAAATTTTTAATTTTTTGTGACATCTGTCTGAACTGTGCCATGAAAATTGTCTATTTGGTTTTATTTAAAAATAACCAATCAATCAGCCAGCCTTCATTATCCCTTGTTTGGAACAGACTGTGCATTCTTCATTGCTTTTTGCTGAAGCTATAACAGTAGTTCCTCCCTTTTCTGCATTTTTGAATGTAGAAAATCCTTGCTAAGGAGTGATGCAGATCTGGATAATAAAATGTAACTCGTTCTGTTATGTACAGCAACTCTCTTGTCATGGGGCACACATGCGCTCAAGGTTCATGCTGTTCTCCATCACGGATTTATGTAGTAAAGAAAATTACAATTATGGATTCTGTGGTATTCTAGTTCATTTTCCTAAAGGCAGAAGATAAGTGCCTGTTTATCATTTAGCTTGAAATATCAGATCATGTTGGTGCAGCATTAGTATAATGTCACTAACACAGATCATCCCAGTTGTTGCTTTGCCAAAAAGAAGAGGAAAGCTGTTACAGTTTGATAGCTTCTCTGTTTTTCCACTTGCATTACATCATTTGGTGCCAGTCACCTCTTCTGACATGAGGCTGCTGCCTACATACATAAAGATCTAATTTAATAGCCTTATTGAAACTATCAAGGGCGTAATAAGAATTTGAAAGTATAAGTCTAAGCCAACTAAATGTTTTTATCGTAACTGTATAGGAAAATGAGTTCCTTCACTGACAGAAATATCTGATTTTGGTTGAGATTGTAGAGGGTTGCTGTACTTTATGGTGTGTCAGGTGGTTAGAAATTTGTTCAGATCAGACAGAGAGGAGGAAATGAAAAGAAAACAAAGATATCAACAGCAACCAAAAAAAGTAAAATCAAACAAACCAAAAACAAACACAAACCCCCCCCAAACCACAAAAGAACCAAAAAAACCAAACCAAACAAATTCTTTATACTTACAACCAATAGCAAAGAATTGCTCTTAAGAAAAAGTTATGACATTTATTGTTCTCGTTGTTTCAGCCTATCAAAATGTGAGTACCAGCAGACTTCTTTTTAGATCTGTATTTGACTTTGGCACCAAAGATAATTCTCTTCTTAGTTACTATTCTATCTTCTGTTGGCTAAATGATTACCTCTCTTCTAATGTAGTTCATCTGCTCAGTCTCTCTCTTCTTTTGAGTCTCTGGGTTTCTTGGGTGGGTGCTCTGTGAGCTGGTGGTTGCAATCTGCCCCTGAGAGAATCTCCTTTTACCCAGACAGAGCTGCTTTCAGCACAGTTGCTGAGTTGGCTTTCTCAGTTTCTTCATTGTCTTGGGAGTTCTTCCAAATGACCTTATGGCCTGTAAATTCTCATTCTCTGTGTCCAGTATCAGTGGGACATCGTTCTCCCCAAGCTTTGTCAACCTCCCCCCAGCTCTGAGATCATTGAAAGCATGTCAGGCCCTAAACCTTAACAAGGCAATTCCACTGACAAGTAATTTATCTTTCTAACACCTGGACATTCGATCCCTGCTGAGATTGGGGCAGAGCAGGAAAGGGAGGATGCTGCCTTTCCTGGAGGTCTTCCAGCACAGCCAAATCGCTCACCATGGGCTGAGGGCTGCTGCCTCAGACACCGGCAGGGTTTTGCTGTTACTGGAGGTGAACTCTGACCAATTTGCTGGCCAAGTTCCCAATGGAAGGCTGCTCAGTGGAAAACATGGGCTAATCCCCCTCTTTCTTCCTACTTTTAATCCTGTCTTCCAGAAGTGACTGCCCACATCTGTTCTGCAAATTGTTGCAATTGTGTTTGACAAGCATGGAATTTGGTAGGGTAAATAGAAGTTGTTATCTTATGCTTTTCTTTGTTTTCTTCCACCGTACTGGTCTGTGGGGCACTAGTCCCACTATTAACTAGAAAATTTTATCCAAGAGCATCTTCAAACGAGAGCTGAGAGGCTGTTGGCAACTCCAGCTGAGGCTACATCTGGTCCAGGCTTCTCTCCTGCCATGAAGCAATTTAAGTGGCTTCCTGTGAGTAATTACCTGAGGTGAATCGATATGCACTTCTGTGAGTGTTAGAATTAATGAAGATTGGTCTCTGAAGGATTTGTATCTTCTGATTACATCTTCTGATGTCTACTGGAGTACAAACACCAAATGAAACTTCTTGTGCAGTTGAGGTCCTGAAAATCTCTTTCTGTGAAAACTTTTTGCTGAGGATGATGGCATGTTATAGCTTGTCCTTCAGAGGAGGCCTCTTTTCTTTCCAGTTTTCTAGTTCTATGAAACTTAAGTATGCAATGGCTTTGGAGATGTTTATCCTCCTGTTTAATGTGTTTTAAATTGACTAGTAGGTTCAAAGGTAACTGGGGAATGGAATGGCAAATTCTCACATGCATACATAGTATAATTGAATGAGATTTGCTTCGAGAAGCCAGGTTAGAAAGAGGTGAGAGAGGTTTCTTGCAGAAAGATTGCCTTGACTGTGGGGGCCAGAGGGCTGGACTATGAGGCTGTTTATAAATGCAAGCTTAGCTCAAATAAACAAGTATGCTTTCACTCTGCAGAGCCCAAGATTTCATTGACAGAGCAGATTTGGAAAGGCAGGGGTTTATTACTAAAGCTTTACTGATGAGGCTGGGACGCTCTGAACGCAATATTTAATGTACTCATAACTGGTAGTTGCAGCTCAGGAAGGAGCACTTGGAATTGTCATTACTGCCTTCACAGTTCACTGAAATCCATTACCTCATTTTGAAGCAGAGGCCAAAGAAGATGTTTTTAAAAATATAAAAATCTTGACCATCATCAAGAAGGATTTTCAAGACAAAATGGACTGCATTATTTTGCTGCTGTGTAAGATCTTCATGCACTCCCATCTAATGTACTGTTTGCAGTTTTGGCCTCCTGACCCGAAGGAGGGTAAAGTATCACTGCATAAGGAGCAGAGGGAAGGGCAACTAAAATGATGAAGTGGATGAAACAGACTGAGGAGGGCCTTACAAAGATCAAGGTTTCTTCAGTTCGGAGCAAAGGTTGAGGTGTGAGGTCACCAAACATTACACCGTCACAAAAGCAACACATAAGGGTCATTGGAACTGTTGTTCATCAATTCCAAGTTTCAAGAATTGAAGGACACTAGACAAAAATAGCAGGAGATAAATTTCAAGCACTGAAAAGAAAGTATTTTGCATTAATGGTTGCAAACCTTTGGCATTTACTAGTACAGGAAACAGTGGAGATGGATAGTGTCAGCAGGCTCAAGAAAGTGGTGTGAATTTATAAGCAGCAGCTCCACAGATGGATAGTAAGAGCACAGGGGAGATTAGTACTGTCCATCATTTCAAATTAATGAAATCTGGAGGCTGGAGGAGGGGACAGATTGTAGAAGGAGCATCTCTTACTGCTCTGTTGCAGAGGCAACACTGGGCTTGACGAACCATTTTTCTGAACTGTTGGGACATTCCTCAAGTTCTTGTAGTGTCCTGAGCTCATGTGTAAGGCAAAAACTAGACTGTAGATTGTAAGTGATGGTGTGTGAAACTATAGTTAAATTTCTTAGTTTTATTGGGCCTGTGTCAAAGGCAATAGTCTGTTGACCCTAAATGTCAGCCTGGCGTGATCATAAAGCCAAGAGGCAACAACTGAAACCATGTTAGGATTATTGAAAAATAAAGACTTTTCTCAGTCTACCTCTGCATATTTTCCTGAGCTGCATGTTGAGCTGTGTTTAATGATGGAACTAAGTGCAGAAGACAAATGTTGGTGACAACTTTCTTTTACAGTGAAACCTGTGAAATTGCTTAAGCATGTACTGTTGACTAGATTTTCTTCTTTGCCAAGTAAACACCCTGTTTCATCATGGTGCTCTAAGATTGTTTAGTTGAATGATGATGTATATAGAATGAAGTGACTGATTTGAGAGAGAGGAAATCATTGTATTCATATGCTGGTAAGCAAAATTAACACAATGAATTTTGTGTGCGTGATCATAATGTTCTAACCTCAAAGTAAAAATGCCTGAGAGTCTGGGGGTGGCAACTATTTCTGAAGCAACCCTTGAAGTATTTCCTAAGTGGTATTACAAGAAGTAGCAACACAATAAGAATTAATTTCTAAGCCAAGTGCTGAAATAAAATAATATAATACATTTAAAAAAATCATTTGTGTTCTTAGGGTTCTCAAGATGGTTTTATTTTCTCAAAGACAGCAAGAACAACAACAGAAAAAACCTTCTTGTTGTATGTTGTACATCATGAGGTGTTGTTGTGACTGTCTTGCATCATGTTAATTATTTTATTTTTTTAAAATCAAAATGAGTTTTTCATCATCTTCAATGGCCACAGTAAGCTGCATTTAAAATAACATGAAGGACTAAAATACTTTGGAAACTTCAATGAGTACAAGCCTGTAAGTATTTCTTGGTCAGTACTTGGGATGTTTTTTGGGCACAAGAAAGTCCTTCGCCTTACATAACCAGGTACTTTACACGTGTTGAGCATTTTTTGTCCTAATAAGTGAAACTTTATATTGAGTAAATTAAGTCTTGGAGAAACATGTGCTTTCAGAAACAGCTGTTCTCTCTGCAAATGTTAGTCCTCCAACTGTTCTTCACTGTCTATCAGTCCATTTTAGGGCTGAACTAAGCTGGCTTTACACTGACTGGTTCTTCATGCTATGAATCATTCATTATAATGGCATGTTGCTAAGGTAAATAAGGACGCAGATCAGAAAGGAAGCATATGGTTATTGCTCTATTTTCTCTTTTTTTAATGTATGTATCTCCTGAAAGAAGTAAAGAATATGAACAAAGAAGGAGACACTGAGACATGGAAATACAAGAAAAAGCTCTATAAAGGATACTTTAGAAAATAATGGGGAAGGGGAGAGAAATAATTTAATTATGGCAAGAGATTTTAAAACATTTCTTGTGGAAGAACATGCAAATCTAGTGGTATCATGAAGTGTAAAAGTGGTTAACCTTGTCTCTGAGACGGCATAAAACAAAGAGAGCGCTAACAGGCAGAGGGCAAAGAAGGCTTAGGAGTAAACTCTGAGAGGACTTCAGCTATGGAGGGAGCAGTGCCAAGTACTAATTCCTACTGCTAGGCCAGCCTGAAAGTCTGCAAACTGCAGCGAGCTCCTTACTTCCTTTTAGACACCAGGGTCATACCAGCTCCTGGCATGCTTGGTGCCTTCATGATTTTCCTTAAATCCAGGTGCTTTACGTCAGATACAGCCTGTAGATTGGTTCCTAAGTGTGCAGAGATGAATAGTGTGGTGGCAGGGGCTGCACAGTCTGTCCCTGGGCTGGTCTGCCAGTAGTGTTGGTAAGTGCAAGTGGACTTGCCTCCCCAGGGCAGCAAGTCAGGACAAAAGGATTAGTTAAATACCATATTGTTTCTACCAAGAGAAAGATGTTTACTGTCAAGGCCAAACCTCTTTGGCTCCCAAAGTTTACATGAGCAGTGAGAATCAGTTTTCTGGACTGGGAGCCCCTGTGTGATTAGCGCAAGGGTTGTCCCTCTGTCCCTCTCCTTTTGCGTATACAGCAGAGTGGGTGGGGAAGCACAGCCAGGACTTCCATGGTCCATCTTAAATGTGAATTCTGTCCTTGCTTTGAGGGGTGGGGGGAGCTGTGGTCTGGCCCAGGGATGTTGATAGCGGTGATCTCAATGAGAAATGTGTGTGCTCCAGCCTGGTTTTATGGGGCTATTGTGCCGTCTTGTGAGGGTTCCGGGAAGAGTGCTCTATGGGACACCAAGTCCCAAGGGAACCCTCCCCTTGGTGGGTTATTCACGAATGTGCTCTGCTTTTGCCATGCTGGCAAGCTCTGCTACACAGAGGGCAGGATGGGGCTGGATGAGGAAGGATTGCAGCAGGGACAGGAAATCACATTCTCTGCTGGTAGATGACTTTTTCTGGAGTTAGTTATCTCACTGAAACAACTACTGTCAGGCAGAAAGCAGAACTTCGGTTTGGGTCCCTTAGGATGTGATGAGTGGGGAGTAGGGAATGCAACCACAGAAACGGCAGGCAGCAAGGCAAATGAAGAGTCATGCTGGGACATTGCTCTAGCAGTTTATGGGGGAAAATACATACAGTCAGTAACCACAAAAAGATGTAAAATAGATGAGGAGTGAACAGAGATAAGGAGGCTTAAAAACATTAAAACCAATTTTGGTTGAGCAGCTTGACTATACCACATTTTAGATTGCTCAGCTGATAACTAATAAGAAGCAGAGAAACAGATTTTGAGAGTATAAAAGCTCTGCCTTAACGGTGAAAGGAAGCAGGGACACAGACAAATAGACAGAGGCAGGGTTAATAGAAGCTAAATTAGGAACAGTAGAGCATGCTCCCAAACTGAGTAAGGAGAAGAACTGGTAGAGGATGAGACAGTAACAGTGAGAGTGAAAAGACAAGAACAATAATTTAGTAACTCAATGCTAAAAAGCAGATTGAAGATATGAGCTGGATTAAAATTAGCAGTATTATAAATGATGAAGCCTTGCTCAGTATGTAAAGCTTCTAATTAAAGTTCCAATAGCATTAAGAATTTGTTTTCCTATCCCAGATATTTTTTTTGTAAGTATTTAGTTTGTATTTACCGCACCATTAATGTAGGGCAATTGTCAGAAAAAGCAAGACACTATCTGTCTGGAAGTTAAAGTGATTTTTGTGTTTCTCCTTTGATTGCTGTTCACCTTCTCTTTTTAGTCTTAACAGCCTTAAAACATCTAATCAGACGAATCCCTCATGCTTTGAAGGTCTGCAAGCTGCCATATATGTTTCTGTTATAGAGAATAGTCTTCTGTCTCTATATGTTCCCATGTTTCTGTCAAAAGGGAAATTGCAGACATGCTAAGTATGACTGTAGTTTCCCACGGGGGCATAGTATTTCTAAGAAAGATTTTTATCACAGAAGGAAAAGAAGTTATGACATAGGATGGGTTTTACATGTAATGTAAATCAGATGATTTATTTATTTACTTGTACAGATCAAGTTAAAAGGCAAAATTATTTATTTATCTACTCATTTCACAG
Organism: Origma solitaria; assembly: GCA_013397895.1. Taxonomy (NCBI): domain Eukaryota; kingdom Metazoa; phylum Chordata; class Aves; order Passeriformes; family Acanthizidae; genus Origma; species Origma solitaria. The sequence goes on along the minus strand of VZRL01003651.1, from coordinate 1,033,074 downwards.
AGAAAATCAATTTCTCTATGAATAAATGCATCCAGGCATACAGAAGAACTAAAGTTATAATCCAAACCCCATGTAATCTACAGGCTCCTGAATCCTGTTGAATTCAGTTTGCTTTATATAAACTAAAAACTGGAAAGATAAAGTTTTAAAATCATCCCTCTTCATGATAAATTTTCTGCTGAATGTCAGTCATATTGTTGCTTTGCTTAGACATTGCATTTGCTTTATGCATGCTGTAGGGCAGACATGAAAAATTTTATCATTTTTTGTTTGGATTGGTTTTATGGCTAACACCAAGACTTATCCAAATTATCCATTTTTCTGCCATCAATTTTTAAGGCTGTGAAGCCAACCTGACTCCTGATGTTTTGCGTAGTATGATTCTGCATTTTGCAGAACTCTGGCACATTTGATGTGTACGTGTCTGTTCACTTACACATGCATCTTGGCATTGTAATGAGGTGAAGGTTTTATGTATGTGAAAATGTGTGCAAATGAGTTTTTTGTTCCAAAGATCAATGAAGGGTTTTAGGCAGGCAAGTGAAACAGAACTGTTGCCAGAACTTATTTCTGTGTGAGTGTTTAAGCAACTGATAAGGACGATATCTATCATTTTGTCCCATGTAGCATGAACGCATTGGTGATATTTATCCAATATTGGAAAAAAATCGGAAAAAATCACAATTTTTGCATCCACTTTTGTGTGAAATTCAAATGTAAAACACTAAAAATGAGATCACAGCTGTTATTCAGACTCTAAATGCTTGAAAAATGTCTAGTGCATTGGAGGATTGAGAGAAATTGTATCTGAGTCTTCTTTGCTCATGTAAGCAGTTGAGGTTTGGAGGAGAGGAGAAGAAATAGAAAAGGATGGGAAAGTGAAACATGATGTATATGTCTACATTAATACTGGCTGTTGAAATGCTCTTTACTTATGTTATTCCTTTGGGGCTCGAACTTTAAGTTTCAAAGTATAATCAGCATATATTTTAGTCCTAAAATTTGTAGAGAGCATGGAACATAAAATACAGAAAGAAGGCTGTATGCATTTTTCTGTGGAAGAGGCCACTAAGGAGAAAAACCAAATAGAAAATGCACAGAACAGACAAGCAATAACCCTGATCCAGTGTGTTGCAGGAACGTTCCCCATTCACTTCACTCACTTGATAGGGGAAGGAAAGACTCACACAAATTCTGCTGCCTTCACTGTTCAGGTGTAGCCATCAGGGAAAGTGTTAGGAACAGGATTCTGGTCCTGGGAACTGCAGTATGTGTTACATGACCTCCTCCTTCTCCAGTCTTTGCCCAGCCAACAGGACAATTTTCAAGATGCTGTGAATTGAGTGCCCAGCAGCAAGCAGGCCACTTACAGCATTGCAAAATGGAGCTTCAGGAAGGGAAGGGCGCTGACAGTAGACATGATCAACATGAAAGCCAAGAGATAAAATCCGGGAAAGATGATTGCATATTTCTAGAGTTGCATATAAAATAGGTAGTACATTTATCTAACTACGAGATGCATTCAGTGGATCCTGTTTTAGGGGCTGATTAATGAAGCACATAAAGTTGGAAGGAGTATTATGGATCTCTTGTCACTGTAGTGCTGTGACATGTTGTATTGGCTTTCTGTAAGTGGCAATAAAAATAGGAAAAAAAATACCCTCTGTAAAGGAAGGAGATGTCTTGTACTAATCCTCACTGCTTTTGAAATGGTGTTTGGTAAGCCTAGGAAGCCAGAAGCATACCTAAATAGTCTCTCAGAAGAAATGAACTTGTGGGGTTGGATAAAATTTCTTGAAGACTCTCCATAAGTTATATAGGAGTTCATAATTTATATTTCTAAAGTTACTTTACCAGTAGATTTTCATCACTTCTTTGTTTGAGAAACAACAGATAGTACTGTTGCGGCTTAAGCTTAAGAAGAAATGTGTTTGTTAAGATGTCTGGGCTCAACTGACCCCCAACAAGAAGAAATCATGCTATGATGAAATTACTGCTTTCAAATTCTTACTGTCTGAATTCTCTAGGCCAGAAGCAGGGTATTTTATGTGTCTCTGGAACAGTAGTTTTATTTATATTAATAATTATTTTCTCGAAATACAATTTTGTTCAACCAGAACTACTTCAAATTCTATCTGAATTAAAAAATAATTTAAATGGAAAGGCTGGGAGTCTTCTAGATAACAAAATGTGAAAGGAAAGAGTGTATTTCTCTATCCTCCTTTTACTCAGTGATTAGCTCAATCACCTGGGGTATGGAAGGACTGCCTGAGGTGATCTGCAGCTACATTAGAGTGCAGCAGTTGGTGGTTTCAGCAATTTCCCTTGGTTAAAAAAGCTAAAATCGGTGCTTGATGTACATCTGTTGAAGAGCCAGGGGTATATTTGGGAACTCAGCAGAAGTATGGAGCCCAAGACACAGATTATAAGGTACATGAAGGCACTCTGAAATCTGTGCTTAGTGGAGACTAGGACCCAGCAATCCCATTCCTCATTTGGAGTCTTCTGGTCAAAGGCAGTGGCACCAACTTGGTGACTCAAAGCTGAGCTATAATTTAATTTACAGATTGCTCTGGATGAAATGAAACTGTTCCTTGTTACTATTGTCAGGATTTGTCAAGGAAATACTTTAAATTTGCGGTTTGAACCTAACTGAACTGAGGTGTGTGTAACTGCTGTGCAGGCCAGTGCTTGTTGACGCACCCTTTGCATCAGTTCAGTCACTGAATCTCACGGGTGAGTTTTGTGTCTCTGGCTCCAAGCTAGTTCTTGGTGCTCACTCATCACTCACTCCTTGCAGCCCTGCACTGCCAAGATTGACACCCAGCTCTCCATCCTTGACTTTATAGTCCATTTTCCTGTACCTTCTGGAACCAAGCTGGCTTCTGCAGGGTTAACTTGAATGTGATCATACTCACTTTTGAGGTGCATTCTTGTAATGCAGGAGTGACTTGAAGTCTTTGTTTTTCTGCAAAAAAAAATGTGTTTGCGTTGTTATACAGGTCTAGGTCCTAAGCTAGGTACTATTTGAAAGAATTTATAAATGAAGGACTTCTTAGTTCTGGTCACATTTTTGGTTATTGATTTACAATATATTTTATCAGTACACTTATCTCTGATGACTATTTAGAATAATGAAACAATATTATCATTGCTTCATGTTTTTGTAGCCAGGGTCATGTTTCCTATGGTATTACAAAAAGAATGCAAACAAAGCCCTACCTTACACTCGTAACTCTTCTGCTTGGGTGTGAGTGAGAGGAACCCTGAGAAAATTGGTAATGCCACAGGTTTAGAGGTATAAAGCATGCAAGATATGAAAATAGATACATTGTTGCTCTGTGATGAGTTTTGGTCCCAAAACTGTGAATCTCCCCATTAAAACTTTTGTTAAATAACTGACACAAATACTATGTAAGATCTAGTAAGTTCATTTCTGTATGATGGCATTGATTTTAGTGGCATTTTGACATTTAGCAGCTGTATGAATTAAAACCAAAGGGCTTGCACTCAGTTTTTTCCACTTTCTTGCCAAATTTTTGTGTGGTTTTTAAGTGAAACCAACAATCTAGTAATTTGCTTGCAAAATACACAAAAAGTATATGTGATTTGGGAAGAAACATGAAAAAAAGAAATCTCCATTTTGGAACAATAGTAGCTAACATGATTAAAAACCCATGGACATTAAAGGAAGGTTTTTCAGATTTCTTCAGGCTTTTGCTTGTGTTGTTGGTTAATCTGTGCAGGAAAGCAAAGCATAAAATGATTCTTTCTTCAACACGCACAAAATGAGAAATGAATATTAAAATGCATGGTGTCACCTCAGTAACTGTTCTCAGCTGTCATGTACACTTCCTTGTCAATAAGGAGATGTGACACACAACGCAACATTTAAATGGTGCCATGCAACCTTAAACAGTATGCAGAACTGCATTTCCTGTACCTCATTACATTTTAATTAAATATTGATGGACAGTTTGTTTACATCAGGATTTTATTTGGTTAAAAGTAATGCCTGCTTATGACTGTTGTTAGTGAAATAGCTGGAGCAGCAAGTTGGTGATTAGTGTCAATTTCTCTGGTGACCTGAGAAACATGATATAAATAAATTAATTTGTAATTGTCAGTTGAGTTGGTTTGCTTTACTGGAAGAGATTTAGTTTAGCTAAAACTAGTTGAATAACCCTGAAACATTTTACTGTATGTACCTTATGTCTCTATGAACCTTATGTGTACTGTAATGGCTTGTGGGAACTGTGCTATATAGACAGTGTATAGTAGAAGAAAAATCTGCAAATGTTATGCAATGCATAGTTTTAGGTACAAGTCTGAGCCCAGAAACACTGCTTTTGATGTTGTCTTAATTGCTCTCCTGTCTACTGGTTGCACTGCATATTTTAGTTATTCTCTCACCACCTTACGCATTCCTAACTTTCATGAGATTTGTATCTCAGTTCTTAAATTACTGAATGAAATAGAAATAAAAAACCACCTAAAATATATTACAGAAAATACAACTGTTCTAGCAGTTGAAACTGCCTGCTCTATATTTTTTCTCATATCTAATTCTCTTCATAATTTTGCAGGAAATAAATCCTGATCTCAATATATTGATTTAAGTGGTAGCACAGAGGAACTTGAAATGCATGATGATAAAAAGAGAAATCCAAAGCAAGCCAGAAGAAACTCTAAAAACATAAAATTACTAACAGAAAAAGAAGTATTTGTTGTCCTGGGCAGATAAAAATAGTGAGAGTAGTTTGTAACATAGAATATCCTTCGACTTCCTCTATGATGATATTGCAGACACTGTTATATATGGGAATATGTTTATTGATTGTGTGCTAGGCTAATTAAATGTCTTGTTTCATGTTACAAAATGCCCAGTAAATAATGATGAAAGAAAGACGAATATTTGAAACAGAAACTCCACTTTCAGCTTGTTGAAGAATAATTTTCTCAGCTAGCAAGGGGAACGCTATGCATCAACCATAGTACTCATAGTCATCAATAAAGTTACTCAAATAAGAAACAATTGCCTGTCCTTCTTAAAATAGCTTCTAAGCTGTAGAAGAACAGCTTCTAACAAGCTAAGTCACCTTTACAGTTTAGTCTTTACTCTTAAGTAACCTAACACCTATTGAGCTGGCTAGATGCTTATGGATTCCTTAGATGTCAGAGATGTACTGTTAGTTGGTGTGCCAGGGTGCAGAATCAAGAAAATTGCAAAGAACTTTTCTGATATAAGAAGGTGTTTTAATACTTCATGTAGGAAGCAAAAGAAAAAAATGAGAACTTGGGACCTGTTTTATGGGATTTTGGTTTTATAGGTGGTTTATTGTTGCTGTTATTTGATTGGGTTTTCAGGTTTTTTTAAACAAAGAAAGTAAACAGAGGTAGAAAAAGCATTTATTTGAAAGGAAGGGTGTGTTCTGGAGAACTGGAAAGAAGGGTATAAATAAATTGCTGATATTATCACATATTGATGTTGATTGGAAAGGACCTGTGAAGATCCTATTTGAGGGTCCAGTCCTCAAACAAAGAAGGGAAAACTAAGGTGAGGTTGCTTTCAATAGCTTTGTCTGGCTGAGGGTCCAGTATCTCTAGGGACAGATATTTCACAGTATCTCTGGGCAACTGTTCCAGTGTGTAACTAACCTCGTGGTTAGTTTCTTAATGCTTGAAAGTTCCCTCTGGCCCTTCTTGGATGCCATGTGTTCCAGCTGCCCACTCATTTTAGTGACCCTCTATCAGGCTTGCTTCAATATGTCAATGGCTTTCTTGCTCTGGGGATGCCAAAACTGGCCATGGGACTCCTGGTTCAGTCTCACAGGTGTTGACTAGGAGGGAGCAATCCCTTCTCTTGCCTTTTGCTTGCTGGTCCAGCCTTGTCCACGTTTGGCCCTCTTCTGCACAAGGGCATATTGCTAACTCACATTCAACCTGTGAACTTTGCTTTTCTGCAGTGCCCTTCCTTAGCCAGTGCATGTACAGGCTGAGGTTTTCCTCTCTTGGCTGCAGGATTTTTGCTTTTCCATTGGTGTATCGCTCCTGAGCTTTTTAAGGCTCGTGTCAGGCCTCATATCCAGCCTTGAGGTGTGACAAAAGAGCAGAACTGCTCTCAAGGATGGTGGTCACTCCCCTGCGCTTAGTGTCTTTTGATGAATAAGCCCATTGACACATAGGGTTGATGTCTCATGCTTGCCTGGATGCTCAGTTATTTCTCCTGTCTTAGCTTTAGTCCTGTATATTAAAAATGCTTCAATCTTATACTCTGTGTGATCAACTTAAAAAACCCAAAAACCACAAACCCCCACCACTTTGTTCTTAATATTCTTCATCAAACTTCCTCTGTGCAAATCTACAGTGACTTCCTTTAAATGTCTCTTTTGCAGCTCATCACAGCTGAGGTGCTACGCTTAGGAGAAATGACAGCTGTTATTTAGATAACTGGTCTGGTTTTTAAGTGATGGCAAGGCAAGCATGGTGAAGTTGTGCAGGATTTTGAGCTTAAAAGAGGAAAAAAACCTGAAACGTTTCATTCTGGGATTCACTATATCCTTTTCAGTGGCATCTCAGCTCTGGTTTCAGAATGGGGAAACAAGATGTTGGGTACACTGAGCCCTGCCTACCACATGAGGTTTGTGCACATGAACCGTCACATGAAATAAATCATGTGAGATAAGTTCAGTCATGGTTTCTTTGGTTTTGGGTTTGGTTTTAATTTTTGTCAGTGACCTCTCAATAAACACAAAGCGCTATTTTCACCCTTTCTAATTCAAGTATCGTGTTTGCTTTGGTGGATTTATAAAACATCCTGCCCTTAGAAGACTGGCAGTGGGACTCAGTGCCTGTGCTGGCCTCTGCCAGTTTCTTTGGTTTGTTTACTAGAGAAGGATCAGTCATTTCTTTGTAGGTAAATGTAAGATTTTTATTATCTGGCACTGGTTTTCCTTCCCTTTTCTGACAGCCCTTTGCTTCAAGCAAACGAAACTAGTTTATCTCCTACCTCTCATTCTAACTGGCCATACTAATATGTCTGACTGCCTGCAGCTGGTTAGGGGATGCCTTCAGGAACCTCACTGCTGGCAGTGGTGTGGGGTGGCTGACAGAAACCTTTATGTCATGGCCAAAATGGGTCTCTGCTGTCCAGCCACCTGCAAGTGCTCGCTTCTCCTTTAGGCCAATCACCACACTTGTTGCAGTCCTTACACCAGTGGGAACTATGGCTCTCCTGCTGAAGCTTGGTATGTGCGCCAGTGAAATTAAATCAGATGTGGCAGCATGGGCTGCACTGTTGGTTTTTATTGCAGTACAGGTGCTCCTTCCAGCTAGTGCATGCACCTTCTGAATTAAGTCCAAAACAACCTGATTTGGAGATGTTAACTTTCTCCCAACTTGACAGGAAGAGGTAAGTTTTCAACCAGCCTTCTCACTGTCCCTTTTGAACCATACAGCAACCGCACTGGATGGGGATGCTGAAGATTTTTGTTGCATGGAATATTGTTCAGGTGTTGCACAGGAGGAATCAGCAGGCATGAGGAGAAAGCTGTTGCTGAAGCGTTTGTACTCCAGTGATCCTGCATCAACAAATCTGACTTGGATTAACCTGGGTGCTGGTGAGCTTCAGTTGCAAGAGTTTTTCCCAAACCAAGGTACTGCACAGATGAGAAAGGACTGAACTGTCCTAAAGCACATGAGCTGATGTTATTAAATATCCTCACTGCATTGGCAGCAATGTACCACACTGGATCTTAGCTCTGCTTGCTCCTTTGGGCTTCTGTTTGTGTTGGCTTGTTTTGCCGTGGAGCTAATGATGCTTATGTGGTATCACACTGCTTCATTTGTACACGTTATGGCCAGATCAGAAACTATGCACCCAAAATATATCCATTGCATCTCTGCCCAGCAAACAGAGTAGTTTCTGAGTCTAGAGGGAGTTCCACGGATGGCTGCATCCTGTCCCAACAAGACAGATGTCGCATCAGTTAGCCAGGTACAGCTATTCACCACTTTTTGGTAATTGACCTGAGATTCTGTTACCTTGCTCAACTTTTTTTTTTTTCCTTTAACTTTTCTTTCTTTTTGGAAAGCAAAAACATAATTTCTCACTTTTGAATGCACTCTTACCTCAAAATTGAATCCTTTCTGTTGAGTTGTGCCTGGAGATTCCTAATGATCACAGTAGGCAGATTCTCTCCAATGTGTCTGTTTCAAAATCTGTGGTCTTAATCTTGATATTTATTTTTATTGCAGCAAGTGGTATTTTAATCATTACTAATTTTCCAAATACATCATTAACGGGGAAAACCCCCCCACTTTAAGGTCTTTTTCTTCACATAATATATGCTAAAAGCTACTACGTTTCTGCTTCTCAAAAAAAAAAAAATCCCTTATATATTCAGTCTTAATTGGTGGTGTTTTATTTGAGTTAAAACTTTGTCTGATTTGAGGATTGACTACTTTATGGGCATAACTTCATGGAGAACAGTGCTGCTCTATGAAGCCAGTTGGTAATTGTCACAGAGTGGATGTGATTCATAAACAATTTAACAGCCAGTTTCAACCAAGAATTATTTGAGAAGATACTAGAAATTATATAGTTTAGGTCTTCAGAATCAAAGTAAATCCATAACCTGTGTAACTCATTTGAGTTCTATTTTTAGAGACAATCTAAGTGCTGTATAATTACAGTCATACTTCAGAAAGCATTATTTTTTAAGTGTAATGTACTGCCTTGGCCACGGCTTTGAAGTCCATCTATCTTAGATTATTAACTTATTAACTGACTCCCCGAAGACAATGACCAAAATGGCTTTTAAAACCAAAAGAGCTGAATTTTATTAAACTATTGCTTAGGAAGAACCTTTAAATAGAGTGGGAAAATGTGAAGGTGTAGAACAGATTAGAAATAAGGATTCATAAGTAACTCTCCCCTTGCTTGCAGTGCAGATGAATTCTTGCTTTCAGGCTTTGATTCTGTGTGTTTGGTGGTAGTGTGGATTACAGCATATGTTATGGAGTGTCTGCAGTGTTTCAAAAAACTTCTTAAATTTTTTTTTCTATACTCTAGATATCTGATGCTTCACAGCCCTTCTTTTACAGATCCCAATTGCTGCAACGTTGTACCCACTTTTTCCTTTCAGTAAGCTCTCCATTGGAGCTTGGAGACCACTGTCCCTGAATAGAGCCCATTGTTTCTTCAAAAATGCACTTCTTCCTCCCCTTTTCTACTGGGTTGCCCTGAGAGCAGTCATTTGTTTTTAACGTCGTATGTGCATAGTCTGAGAGCAAAAATTAAACAAGTAGTGTCCATCACAGCAAAATTATTAGAATTTGAGGTCTCTCTAATACAGTCTGCTGTTGTAAATTCCTTAGGTTTGTTCTACTAAAGTTACAGATCAAACATACTAAAACATAGCATCAATAGGATTCAGGGGGTTTTTTGTTTTGATTGACACAGAAATAAATGACTAGTATTTTTTCATCTCTGATAAATGCTCTGCACTAGACTTAGGTGAACTATATTTAAAAGAAACCAATTTAAGTGCTTGTGTTTCTGTTCAACGTTGCACGGACAGACCCTGGTAACTAGAAGGGAAAGTTTGCTTTGGTTCCTTCTCATAATGATTTCAAAGCAAAACATTTTATCCCCAAACCTCCAGATGGCTTTTGTTCCAATAGAGATTTGTTATATTTTCTAGGTGCCTGTGGTTCTTTATTGCACTGAAATCCATATGTTTGTTTTTGGATAAGGCTACTGAGCCCATGCAAACCCTAGTGATTTTGGTCATGGAAAAAGCTTTTTACTGAAACCAAAGCCTGTCATGAAAATCGAGCAGCCTTTCTGCCAAAGTCTGCCCTTTTGTTTATGGTTATTGCACATTTGCCTCTAGATTTTTATTAATATTTTTTTGTCTGACTTTGTCCTGGCTTAACCCCAGCCAACATCCAAGCCCCACGCAGCTGCTTGCTCACTCCCCAACTGTAGGATCAGGCGGAGAATTGGAAGGGTAAAAGGTGGAAAATTCGTGGGTTGAGAAAAAGACAGTTTAACAGGTAAAGCAAAAGCCACACATACAAGCAAAGCAAAACAAGGAATTAATTCAGTGCTTCTCGTGGTCATACAGGTGTTCAGCCATCCTCAGGAATAAAGGGTTCCATCATGCATAAAGGGGACTTGGGAAGATAATAACCATAACTCCATAATTTCTTCCTCCCCTGTTATTATAACAATAATCTACAATATGAACAGTAATCAGTAGGAATATTAGGAGAGACAAAGCACACAATATTAAGAATTCTAAAAAAAAATTATTCTATGCAAATGTGGTTAAAATCTATGATTAATTAATTTTTCTAAGTAGCAAGTTATGCTTTTAGAATAATATGAAGTTTGGTCATGATTCTCAAGATGAGTCCTAAAAGGTCATCCTCAAAAACGTTTAGTGAGTATGATTGAAAATTATATGTAAATTGCCTAAAATTTCTTGGAGCAAAAATAAGAGATAACTGTGGCCAGCTGGTGTTTAAAAAGAAAAAAAAGTTTGAATGAAGGGCCTCAAAAAATAAAAATAAAAGTCAAGAATCTAAAACCAGACCTCTTAAGTTTGCTTTAGGTCTTCATAATCTCTTTCTTGAAATGTGTTTTTGCTTCTTGTCATTTGACCTGGGAGAGGATATGTGTACTGACACATATGGTTATAACCTAACAAAAACTGAAAAAGCAGATTAGAAATTCAGTGCTGGCCTTTCATTGCCTTTATATTCGAGTTAGCTTAATAAAGTCATAGCAAGCTGACTTGCAGCTCTGTGTGTTTTCAGCATCATTTTAAAAAGCTCTGCACTGAAAACTGAAGTGGATATAGCGAGCAATATTTTTCTTAAAACTACTGCTGCATTTTCAATTTCAATGAAATCTTAAAGTAAATAGGTTTTGACTTGAAGATTTAGCTTAGATCCAGGCAACTGAGCCTATGCACAGACAATAGGGATATCAGGGGAAAATGGTTGTTATTTTACTTTAGAATTAGCTCCCTACCTTTCACTGTTTCCTCCTTCTTGGTGTGCTTCATGACACCACTTGCAGTTTCAAATGAGCCCTTGTCATGTGGAGCTGAACTCTTACCAGAGCGTCTCATACAATAACAAACACAGTGAAACTTAAATTAGGTCTTTGGCCTTCAACCTATCATTCCTTGTAAGGTAAATTTGTTTCATTTTGAGGGCGATCTGGAGTGTTTATGCCACATATACAGTTGCTGAGATCTGTCATTAATTTGAATTTACTGTTCAAATTGACTCTGTGCATTTTCATTTGTCAGTGAAAGCATGCCAAATTCTCTACCATATAAATATAAATTCTCCACCACATAGGTATTGTCCTGACATAGCATATTAAGAGTTTATATTTTCTGCTTGTGAGACAAATGGAATGTGAGACAGCTTAAGAAATATAAACTCATTTGTTTTAATCATATTAGAACTATGGCAAGTTGACTGTTTCATACAGGTATATTTCTGTATCTAGAAAGTAGTCATCTTGATAGGTGAGTATATCAGGACTTTGATATATTTTATTCTATCCTTATATCTAAGGATACATAAAACAATCCTGGGAATACTGCATTTTTTCAAAATGCATATCTCTTCCTGGTTTTATATTTTTATAAAGGTTTGAGCAATGAGCCTCGAGGTGATATGTGACTGCAATCTGACTGGGTTTTGTAACATGTTTATTTCATTGTAACATGATTCTCCCGGTGTCCTGCATGCTGAAAGCATGCACATCACATGGGATCTGTGGGTAAATATGTGTTTCAGAATCAAATATTCTCAACTGAAAACAGCCCACAACAGGTCCCAACAAAGTGAGGCTGCGTGACCTAGCTGGTTTTGTTTGTTAGAGTATAGGGAAAAGAATGAGTTATCTCTTCGAAAGCTAAGTCATACTATACGGGAATATATAAAGGCAGTATTAACTCTCTAGTTTATGTATAAGGGGAATAGACAATTAGGAAAATCTAGAGGGACTTGGTGTAAGGTTTTTGGGGCTTAATCCCAGACAAAAACTAAACGCCACACACCTGTTCCTTTACTCTCCCCACCCTTCACTCCCATAGGGATGGGGGAGAGAGCTGGAAGGGTAAAAGTGAGAAAAGTCATGGGTTGAGGTAAAGGCAGTTCAACAGGTAAAGCATGCAAGCAAAGCAAAACAAGGAACTCATTCACCTCTCCCATGGGCAGGCAGGCGGGTGTTCAGCCTTTCCCAGGAAAGCAGGGCTCCATCACTCGTGACAGTGACTTGGGAAGACAAATGTTATCACTCCTTTTACCTTCATCTTCCTCTGGCTTTATATGCTGAACAAGATACTATATGGCTTGGAATGTCCCTTTGGTCAGTTGGGGTCAGCTGTCCTGGCTGTGTCCCCTCTCAACTCCTTGTGCACCTGCAGTCTCCTCTCTGATGGGATGGGGTAAGGGGCAGAAAAAGCTTTGGCTCTGTGTAAAAACTGCTCAGCAATAACTAAAACATCCCTGAGTTATCAGACCTGCTTCCAGCACAAATCCAAAACATAGACCTATAGTAGCTGTTATGAAGAAATGTAGCTTTTTTTCCAGCTATAAGAAGCACAAATGTTAACCCAGTTACCAGGAAAGCACCCTTTTCTCCACCAGTAGTGTCACATTATTCAACCACAATTAGAACTATCAGGTAAGATCTTGGTTGACAGAAGTGCAGGCTATTTTTTTTAAACTAGGAAAAAAACCTATCAAAAGTGTATTGTTGCATGCAAATAGACCTGAAGTATTGCATTTAGTAGCTAATAAAATTGTCCTAGAATTGGCTAGTTGCTTGGTGAGGGGCTGTGCCCCATTATTAATAGAAAGTCAAATCTTGGCACATATTCTCAAGGCCTTACTTGAATAAACAAGGCATTGCCTATGTAGCATTAAAATATCTAATACTGGAAAAGTACTTCAGGCAAGGTGGCATCCTAAGAAAACATGGGATACAAGACTTCTGATGAAAATGAGTTGCAAATATAAACAGTCTGCCAATAGAGACCAATCTCCTTCCTCTATCATCTTTCCATTTTTCAGAAAAAGGAGAACATGTGTATTGAGCTAAACTTCATTAAAAAGCTCAGAGGATAATCTTCTAGAAGTCTTGCAGAGAGGGTCATCAGGAAAATGCAGAGAGACTTCAATAAGACACCTTTTAGAGCTGTTCTAATCATTCCCTTTTAACTTCTGCCAGGTCACTCAAATTAGTCCATCACTGTCTCAAAATAGGGCTGCTCTGACAGGTTCATTTTATAGGCTGATGATCAGTAAATACACATTTAATTAATCGATCTTAATAAGAGGCTGTTTTTTGTAAAATATTTTACCTCTGTTTTGTAGGTGAGATAATTAAAGCTCGAAGAATTTTGCAGTAAATCAGCAGCAGAGTTAAAAAGGGGAGGATGAAGTTTTCTAGATTTTCAAATTAATGCTCTGCCTACTAGGCTGTGAATTAATTTTTATTGAAAGTGTGTCCCATGCAAAATTTATATGAAGTATAAAGTGAAAGGGTTTTATCACACCCCAGAATTTCCTCGTGATTCCCCTTCAGATTGTCTCACCTCCACTCTGTGAGAGTGGTCTTGATGAGGTTTTTCAAATCCCCTGCTGTTAATTTAAGTTGTGGAACAAAACTGATGTGATTAAATTATAAGATCAGTTTTGCACTTTGATTTCAAATTCAGAGTATCATGTTCTTCTAGATATAATCCTGTTAGATTCTTGCAAATTTACAAAGCTAAGTTGTTTGCAGTGTATTTGACTACTCCTTCACAATAAATCCACTGTACAGTTTCCATCAAACTGCTATAAGGATTTCCTGAGCCACTGTTCATATCTCTTTATGCTTCACTGTTGAAGATGCAATTTTCCTCCGCTGGTTTGCTTAATTCTTGTTTCTTGAAATAATTTTAAATATTCTAGAAAATCCTAGTGTAACCAGGCTGTTTGATTATGCTCTGTTAAAAGAACACTTAGGCGTATTTGATTTGAGTCCAATGACTGATATTTTTCATCAGGTGATACTCAGCACTTCAATTGCCGTCAGTGAATAGCTTCCCCCTGTTCATGCACCGCATTGTGTTCTTCATTTTGCAGATTTCTTTTGTACCCCTTTTATCATTCCTTTTCCTCTCTGCAGCATCTAATTGTGTTCCTTTGGGTTTCTTTTACACAGAGGTGTTATCATTCTCTTTTCTTTTTTTTCTTTTTCTGGTAATAGTCCATTTGTTTAATGCAGAGGAGCAGATAACTCTGGATTTGAGCATGTTACGGATATATACTATGGCATAAGGCTCTCTGTTTTGTGCTCCGCTTATTTTCTAGTGTTCTGTTGTCTTTCTGGTCACCAGTCAGCATTTTGCCATTTTTTTCCACAGAGCTATCTACAGGGAATGTAAGACCTCCTCCTTGAGAATAGCAAGCTCATTTGCTACTGCGTGTGCAGCCAGGCTTGCTCATCACATGTAATCATTGACACTGAATTTCATCTGCTATTCGGTTGCCCAGCTGCTCACCACCCTGAGATCCTTCTGCAACAGCTGGTAAACTCATGATGGTTTAGAGCCCCAAGGATATGTTAGATGCAAGTGCACTATCTACTTGCTTAAATACAAAGACTGTACATGCAGTAATGTGTGTCCCTTCATGTCAGGATTGCGATGGAACTTTTCTGGACGTGGACAGGGCTCTTCTTTAGCTCCCACTGCTGCTGCACAAGGCACTAATTTTTATTTAGTTCTACTGTAAGTACAGCTTTTTCTGAACATCTCTGTCCATCACAGAGAGGCTTAAGGGTATGAAGGAAGAAACTTTGTCAAACATAGTTTATGTATTGGCCAGGAGGCAGGATATTTTGTAGCCTCTGAGGAGCCTTAGGAAGTATTAGGTCAATGTGCAAATTGCTGTAGTCAGGGCTGTGCACCTCGCTGGCTCCCACCTGCCTTAATAATGGAGCTGATGTCAGTCAGGCACTGAAACTGAAAGTGAAGTGCATCATGATAACGAGGGAAAAAGCAAAAAATGGTTCATGAAGTACATTTCGGTAAGCTGGAGGGTGATGTGTCCATTCCTCCGCTTTGGGGGACCGAAGATCAGAAAATGCCAAAAAATGCCATGTCTCACAAGCTCTCTTTTCTAAGACTGTGCATCGGCTATATTATTGACCAGACTAATGCCCCATTTTAGAGAGAAGGAGTAAGAGATGCTTTCAAGATCATCCTGTATTTTATCATGGTTCTTGAAGACTGTGCATGTAATTCTTTTCTGGGGGCTGCTCTCTGGGGATCCTATCATGTGCCTTGACTGAGGTGTCTTGGGTAATTTTAGGTGCCTTCTGATCTCCTGCTTAATTCCAGCTGCCAGACCAGATCTCCCGGAGAGCATGTGTTACTTTTGCTTCCCTCCTTTCTGAAACAAGGGCTCCTTCATGGCATTGTGAATCTGTGGAGACTGAATGGTTATAGCCTAGGCAGTTGTACAGGATACCTACACAGAGAAAGAGCTCAATGATGATTCCACAATAACAGCAAAACACAATTCAGGGAAAATCTTTAATGTAGGGAAACATTTGTGTATTAAAGTGGATATTAATTTAAATTTATAAGCAGCATATATTTGGTAAGAATTATGAGATTAAGTTACTGTGATCATTGTCCTCAAAAGACATCTTATGACACTTTTCTTGGGTAATTTTCCTCCCCTGTGTACCCCAAATCTTCAGCTCCAGTGAGCACGTTTTCTTCTTTAATATGAAGAAGGAAAACAATCCCCTTACACTGGGCAGGAACTGACTGGAAATTCATTCACTCACTGGAAATTTATATGAAACTCTTCTGAATTTTCTTAGTGACTGTTCTCCTCTGAGCATCATCCCACATTTTTCTGCAACAGTTGTAACAAAAGAATCCATTCAGATTTATTTCCATCTTTGTGTAAGCTCATAAAAAAGATAGCTTTGAAGATTTCAATGTCTTGCTGTCAGAACAGTGGGGAAAAAACCCATCCATGATGGCTTCACTTCTTTTCTGGTTAGAGACTACCACATATAAGATTTCAAAGGGCAGAGATGGTTTGATTTTTGGTTTTGTGGTTTGTTGTGTGTTTGGTTTTTTTCGTTTAGTTTTGTTTTTTTAAAATTTTTCCAACTTTTAGAGAGGATATAGCCTTGATTATTACATTTCTGTAGTTGGTCAGAAGGCTTTGTTTCTAAACTTTTTAACTAAACCAGACACAAACGGAAATCTATGTTGCAGTTTATTGGATGCAGTGTGTTCCATCAGTTACTGCTCATAAACAAAAAAGATATTGCAGAAAAAGGTATTAGAACTGAAGTTACCTTAACAGTCTCTCTTCAGCAGCTTCAGCTGTGACAGAGACTATATTTTACAAACACAAATGCTGTCACAAAACCATCTTTTTTGTTTGTTTGCTTACTTGCTTTAGCTGCTGCACAGCACAAATCGCCTAATGGTTTCTATAAAATCAAGTAACAAATGAACCTGGGTTATATCCACTAAAAATCCTAGACATAACTTACCTTGCAAAGAGTGGGGAAATAAGGAATTACAAAAAGAAAACTGTTGCAATGCTCTGTGACAGAAGCTGGTTGTAGGGTAGGTAGCTGGGCTCCATATAAGTTTACTCCTTGTTCGAGGGTTTATGCATATCTCCTGTACACAGCATTAGATTGCATTTTATAGAGGAGACTTCAAGCAAATGGAGAATTTTAGTAAATGGTTTGCAGCTTGTTGAAAGTTACGTTTCAAATCAGATCTTCTACCCCCACTCTGGGAGCCCTGAGATTTAGGCATGCACTTCCAGACAGATTCTACAGAAAAGAAAGCTGGAGTACTGACAGGTTTGAGTTCCCAGCAAATCAGCAACAAAGTTAAAATTAGAGCCTGTTATTCCAAACTTGTTTGTTTAATTTATTATAGGTTTAAGACTTGTATTAAGAACAAAGAATAACAACAGTTACCCCAGTGTCTTCATTTACTCTTGATAAAGAGTTGATAAATGTCTTTGAAAGTATAATTCTAGGATGTTCAGTTTTTCTGTTGTTGTGCCTTTTTATGCTGAAGCTACTCAGCACAGAGATAGAAGAGGAGAAATGGTTTTAACAGTGTCTCGGGAAGTTCTGACAGGTGTCTGTCCTTTTATCAGTAACTTATTAGTAGAATCTCGGCTGAAGTAGGGAGCCATTCTGAAGTAAGAGTGGCAACCATCATATCTTTATGTCTGCAATGAAGTCAGTGAGTATTCTCTCCTTTTATAGCACATGGAGGGAGCATTATGTACAATTACTTGCTTTTGCAATTAACAACAAAATATGTCAGGGAAAAATTACAATAGAATCACCTAAATTTCTGTTTCAAGACCAGCTGATGTGTTTGCTGAAATGATTATTTTCCCCCAAGTATTCTTGCAAATGACTCATTAACTTATCAAACATTAAAAAATGCCTATAGAAACGGCCTATGCCACAAAGTGGAACACCTTCTATATCAATGTTTTTAGAATTAAGAAAATTATAGAAACTAGAGGTATGAGCAAATGATACAAAATACAAAAGAGATATAACATATACAAGCATTTAATTCACTGTGAAAGTAGGGATGTTACAGTGTGGATTTTTTTCCACTAGATGCAAACAAAATCAAGCCAATTAAATGGAAGTTATATTATTAAGGATAAGTATAAACTTCTTCTCCAGTTACAAATTAACCTACATGCTACAAAATGGTAGAAATAGATACAGAAGGAGATACAATACACTTTATTCTTGATAGTTACTTGATACTTGAATTCTTTAAATGGAATTTAGAAATTGCTACTGTGAAGAATTATAAAATGGGTTTGAATACCTAGAAATAAACTTTAGAAAAATTGATAGCTTTTGATCCCTCTAACCAGCTAATGATTTCTCTGCATATATTCTATGAAAACATTATTAGTAATTCTATTTGTTAAATAATTTAATAAACTTATTTTATATTAGGACTATTTTTGAAAAAAATTTCATTTGGTAGGTCAAAGTAGAATATTTTACTTCAGTCTTCACCTGTAGACTGAGCTTAAAAAAAAAAGAAAGGCATTACGTCTGTATAGTATATTAAACAACTTAAATTAATGACAAAATATAGAAATTTGCCTATACTCCTTATGAGATCTTATCTCATAAGTTATTTCCCAACATAATGCTTCTTTATTTCTTAAATACTCAGGCTGTTTGAAGAGTAGAAGAAAAAAATTCTTAAGCAGAGAGAGGGCAGTTTTCAAACCGGATGATATTCCCACTGTCTAGGTGGAACATCATACTTAACAGCTGTGCTCTCTCTGCAGAGGAGCCATCTATCATCAGCCTCTCAACTGATGCCTGGATGAAGACTTTATTTTAAAATGTGTCTAAAGCCTTAGAGACATTCAGAGCTAGATCATTAATAGCTCAGCCACTAGGGAAAGGAAATTCAACTTTACCTCTAAGTGCTGACAGGTCAGATTCTTCAAACCATGACTCTGAAAAATGCTGCATCCTGTATAATCTCTTCTGAGTGCCATCACATCAAAGGCACTGTACCAAGTTACAAGCCCTTCCTTACGCCTTCTGGAAGTCAGCTCCCTTCTTCTTCGATGTTTTTGCTTTGACTTTTATACTTTTGAGGCACTACTTCCTTGCCAAAACTTCATAACTGTATTATGTTGGGGTTCATTGTGCATCATTCAGCTTGGAAGGGGGAGATTAATGTATTGCTCTCAAATACCTTCTCCTTGGGAGAAATGCTCTCAGGCTTTCTGCTGGCAGTAGGAAAATGCAGCAGACTCCTTCAAACTGGAAATGTCAGCATGAAGGCAAAGCTTCTGACACTGTGGCAGGCCATTCCATTTACTCTCCCCCTTTTCTACAAAGCAAGATAGAATGTGATTTCAGAACAAATGGAACCTGGAAAGAGTAGGAAGCTTGTAGTCCCTGGAAGTCCTCAAGCCACGCGGTCCGATGTGATGCTCTACGAGAGGTATAATAGTCTGACTCACCAGTTGCCATGAAGTTGGTCTTTATTCACCCCTGGATAGAAGAGTTTAGAGGAACCTTCTTCTGTTATAAGAAAAGTGGCTTTAGTGTGGCATCAGACTTAAGAAGTTTATAAATTGACTTTTTCTCAGACTAGAAGTGACAACCATACCAGCAGTACCAGGGTAGATAACAGAGAAGGGAGTTGGTTCTGGGTCACAAGAAAATCTGCACTGGGAGTGGTTTTGCTTCATGGTAGGCTGATGCACTTCTGATGTTTCTGCCTTTCCATCCATATGTGGCCCTTGGGATTTTCTCATAGATCCTGCCATTTGACAGCACATCTGCAGAAAGAGTGTTATTTCGCTTATGTAGGTAGTTGGTTCTTGCATTTCTATTACATTTTGCTGTTGTTTGGTTTGTGTATGGGTTTTTAATATGTGTTGCATTTCCTTTCTGTTTTTAAAGCTGGTGAATACCACCTTTACCCCAGCAGTCTGAGTTTAGATAGCTATGCTTGAAAATTTCAAATATGACATGGAATATTGATCTCAAACCAAGTGTAAAACAACTTTTATTTGTGTCATGGGCCAGGTACAGATACGACCCAACTATTTATGCTAGGAGTGCACACCAATAAACTAAAAATATGAGTGCAAAATTTTGCATGCAGTGAAGTCCTACTGATTGCTGGCCTGATGAACATTGAGGCCCACCTTCACGGAATGCAGTGAGGAATAAACTGTCTCACTAGTCTCTAGTATACTTGATCTTTGGGAAAAAACTTAGTGTTAGAAGTGAGTCTTAAACCAAAAATGCTATGAAAATTTCTTCAGAAATTAGATTCTTGCCTGGAGCTCTGTTGACTCATTTATTGACAATTCGGAGAATTTAGTATTAGTGTCGGCTGGGTGTTCAAGTAAGTTGAATCAAAGGTGACAATTTAGCCTCCAGTTGCAGAAAGGCTTAGTTCAGCCCTTTAAAACCCCCAGAATAATAACAAAAAACCAATTCCAATTACAAGTGTGTAGGATTCTAAATCACCGTCTGCTCTTTGCTTAAGTTTTGTGGTTGTGTCCATAAAAAGGCAGCACTATTAAATGTTGGCATTTTAATGAAATTTGAAGAAAACCCAATATTTTCCAGACTTGAGAGTTAACATTAAACACTATTAGTTGATAGTTTTAGTCAACTACAATATCTTGAAATATTCCATTTAAAACTGCAAACCAGTATTTTGCTGGGTCAACTTAAATATTTCAGCGATTATATCCCTAGTCACCATATTAATTACTGGAAGATCATTAGATGTTTTGGGTCCTGCTGCTTTGGGAGTAATTAATGCCACCAAACTGTGAAGTCCCAAGGCATTCTCTGGGCATCAGCTGAATGCTCCCTTTCTCATAGTCAGGAAATCCTGGTGCTCTGTCATTACTTCTATTACAGTACTTTATTTTTATTTTTTTTTTTTCCTTTTTCTTTTTTCTTTTTCTTTTTTTGTAGTAGAAAATATTCTAATTTTATTCCCCTTAAAACAACATTTCACCTGTGTATTTCCCCGCTGAACATCTGGTCTGTAGTCCTGTTTCTCGTGTTCTCTCGTTCTTCCAAGTATTGACAAATCAGCTCTGGCACCACTTCCATAAGTAGCTAAATCTTGCAAGCAGGTGATTCCCTTAGCTTCAATGTACTTATTTATTTAGTCAAAACTAGATATTTGCTGAGGCCTCTGTGGGTTTTTGTTTATTTGTCAGGTTTTCTTTGTAAAAGTTGTAAAATGGGCAGTTGAAATCATCATAAAACCATGTTAAATAAGGACCATGGATTTGGGCTTCCAGAAACATGTGCCTTTCCCCCCTAATTTTTATGGACGATGTATTTTGAAATAAATCTTCATTAAAATATAGATATACTTAGTACCAACATATAATGGTATAACTTTATTGTTTTGTGTTAAAGAATTTAAAACTTTTGACAAATGCTAACATTAATTTATTTGGAGTATAAAATTAATTGTATCCTCACAGAAAACAGTGAACTATTGTTATTCCTTGGGACAAACTACAGAAAAATAATGAAATGCCAAATAAAACCAAGATATTTTTCTAGAATTTTGATTTAGGAAAAAAGAAATACTGCTCTTATTAAAACATCTGGCAGGGTTTTGTTTTCTGTGGGTCCTCGTTCTAGAGCTGGGTCCTTGAAGTTAGATCTTGAAGGCTGCATGCGGTTCTGTTCCCTCTCTCTCCAAAGGGAGAGAGAGGGAGCTGTATATCCACAGGCATGGGCTTTCCCACATGCCTTGTTTCCCACTTCACATCAGGGATGCTGCTGTCTTTCTGCCATAATCTCCTTTGTGCCCTGTGCAACCTGCCTTCACAGATTTTTTGGCAATCTGCACTCTGCTTTGGCCTAAGGCAGCTCTGGTCTGAAAGTGCTGTGCTGGGGTGAATATAATCAGCACTTTTTGAATTGGAGTTGCTTTTGTCCACCTTGGCAAGATTGCCTGAAGTCCTGTGGAGAGCCCAGCTGTTTGTCAGTGCGCAAAGCCTGAGAATAGACTTCAGCTACTCAAGGCTCTGTTGGAGGGGAAGAGAATTCAAAATTTGGAGTGTGAACATCATTCATGTTTAGTTTTAATCAATTTACACTGCTCTTTTCATAACTCAGCCAGATTAATTGCAATGAGGTCAGTCAGCAGCAGGGAATATGTTCTGGACAAGGTAAAACTTCACACCTTCCTGCTTGGAAAAGGCCAGGGTATCACAGAGAGCCATAAAATTGGGATTGGCATGAAAAATGGGAGTGTGGAATAATTTAATCACTGTTTCTCAAAATACAGGGACTCAAGTCAGTCGATGGAATGATTTGATTTAAAAATAAATTAAGTACTTTTTCACACAATGTACCATTATGTTGCGAATTCATTCCCAGTGCAGTCTGGAGAGTGCTAAAAACATAAACGGGTTTCTAAAGCAAATCTGGAAGTGCATAAAGAGTAACTCAATTGGTGACTAGAAGAAAATCTGGTCTGGATGCAGACTCAGAAAGTGCAAGTATGGCTACTGTGGAGATATAAACAGACCTTTTTTTTTAGAGCAATCTCCAGACGTCTTCAGCTAGCCACTTTCAGAGGAGAGGATCCAGGCTCTGCAGAGCAGTGTCTCACTGTTGTAGCTGTTTTTGTGCTTCCTAAGTCCGCTTCTGCTCCAGCCCCTGACAACACAGTCCCTGAATGTGCGTGTGTGTGTCTCTGCTTGCTGCTGGAAGGGTCTCAGATGAGCACCCCACAGCAGAGAGTATGATGTAGGGCTAGACCTTCCTGTCAGGTTTTAAGAGGTGCAATAAGAACACAGCCTGGGTGACCATTCAGCTTTTCAGACTTTTAAGACAAACCTTCAAGAGAGCAGTTTTGATGGATTGTTAAGTGATGTGAAAGATGGTGCTGGATTTGACCCTCAAATGTTGGTGGTTTCATTTACATGTTTGTGAGTGGGCACATTGCTGTCCTATTCTAGACTGGGAAATCACGATTCATTTTCTTATGTAAATGGCACTGTACAAAACAATGGAGTATCTATAAGCTTCACACTTGCTAGCCATGACTATGACCAGTGCATGGCTGGGTAATAACCTCACTGTGTATAATGCATATGCCAGCTGCCTTTATCCTTCTAAATGTACGGTATTGATGCTTGTGGAATAAAACTAGGAGAAAGAAAAGGTAAACAACAATAACAAAGCATACAGGTATACTGGGAGACGTGGACTCAGAATGATGTGCTTTAAGGCTTCTGGGGAGGAAAGCTCAAAGCAAACTCTGATTGCTCTCATACATTAACATAATCAAGAAAAAGACATTACTTGCCACCGACTTTGTCTCATCTCTCCCAACTTACACTACTAGGGTTAAAAATTGGTAATACTGAATGAGTTACCAATAGCAGTTTTCATTTCTATATTCAAGGCATATATATTCAAAACTAGTATATTCAAAAAATAACTCAGCTTGATTTCAAAGCATGCTTAGGTCCTCTTGAAATTTTCAATAGCATTCATTAGGAAAAATGGGATCATGACACAATTGAAGGTGAAGGTTTCTTTTTGGGAGTTTATTTTCTTTACTGTGCATTATTTCTTTTATATTTTATAATGTTTAAGTGTCTAGAACTATGCTGTGTACATTATGAAACATAATATTAACTCTGTGAGGTTATTTCCGTGTTAATAGGAAAGGATCTAGGTGAGCCAGGGATGCTGGAGTCCATCACTGTGATCTAAAAAACTCTGCTTGTGGTAATCGCAGAGCTCTCTCAGGTAACTGTCTCTGAAGTAGTGACAGGTTCTGCTGATGGGAGCAATCAGTGCTAGTCCCACAGCCAGAGCTGCCTCTGCCCTGGCTTCCCTGCCCTGGAACACTGAACAGAGCTGCCACCCACACTGAATGAAAGCATTTTCAACTTCTCCTGACAAGCTGGGCCACTGGAGAAGGAAGGAATTAAAAAATCCCCCTAACTATACCAGGAGGCATGGGGGGATATGGTGCAGTATTTCAGGTGGTTGATTGCACAATGTGGATCTTTGGACTCCAACCACTGCGCACAAGATCCTTTCAGTTTTCTATTTCTGGACTCCTTATATATTTTGTTTTAAAATAGTAATTGGATAAAATCCTTTCAAATTTCTTTAAACATCTGCCTTTCATGCAAGTATGAAAAAGAAATTTGTAAATATATGTAAAAATAATTAGGGTTATTCTCTGTAATATCCATTACTTAAACACTGTGTGAAATACATAGTCTCACTGTCAAAACCAAATTTTACTGCAAAGAAATATGTTTGTAATTGATTTTCTCTTTTATTAATCCTTAACTAGCTGTTAAGTTGTAGTGTGTGGCACTTAAAATGAACAGTGGAGTCATATTTCTTTTGATATAAAATCCACAGTCCTCAGTTTGTTGTGTGTGTCCTTGCTCAGCAATGGATACAGAGACCATAGTTAGAGAGAGTGATGGCAGAAACACATAGAAAGTCTGCTGTCTCTATGTGTATATTTCTAGAGAAGTCTAGGGCAATAAAGTAGTGCCAGGGCCCATGAAATGAAGATAAATGCATGCCTTTGCTTATGATTTCAGGAAAACTGGAGATTATCTTAGTTCTTACCTCAGTTTTTTTGGTTGTTGGCCACCTGGGCGTGAAACCACATGACTGTGTCTGATATTGCATATACTTACATATTTGTGTAAGAACATATTTATGTTTGTTATCCATACATAAAGATGTGCTAGATCTAGTCTAGTCAATGAGTAGTTATCTGGAATATTTATTTACATTTTCCAGAGAAAATGAGAGTGTAATTCAAACACACAAAATGAAACTTATAAAGTTTTTTGCCTGTAATAACAGGGGCTTGGACTTCTGTTGGCTGAATTGTTCTAAAAATCAGAATGAAACGTGAACTTATAGAGAAAAGGTCTGAGACATCAAAAGACACCCTTGTAAGCAATAGAGGATACTGTAAAAGGGAAAATGATATTACATTCAGAAAGATCAGGTACCTTTGAGAGAAAGAAAAAGTGAATACTATAGAAGACAATGAACTAAAAATACTAGAAGCAAATTAAAGGGAAAGGTGTACTAAAGGCAGCAAAGAAAATACTTATTGAACATCTTTTTACTTTTTTTCCTTTTAACACTATTTGGGCAAATAAAAAGAGTTCAGACACCAAAGCTGAGATAGGTTTCACACTACCTTTTTTTAAAAAGCAGATGGGAGTGAAGATGAGTTTGAAGACCAAAGAAAATCAGGGCACTAAGAGAGGCTAACATGGAAGAGAGCATACATACAATGGAATAATAATAAAAGGGTTTTTTTTTTATTCTTTGATATTTGAGAAGAGTATTTAGGATTCTTAAATAGTCCATATAGCTAGCAGTGAGAGCAGTAGTGAGCCTCAGTAACTGAGCTTCTCCATTTTCTTGTTTTGAAAGGACATTAGAGGCAATCCAGTTCCCTGACTCACTACTCCAATAATTATAAATCTCTACACAGAAATACATGTAAGGCCTACAGAAGACTGCTTGTTCATCAAATGAGGGCCATGGTTCATGGTTCACGTTATGTTATTGAAGAGAAACAAGGAGACTGCACATATCAGCTCTATGTGATAGAGCAGTGGTTTTATGGACCATCTCCATGTTTTGTTGCCTTGTCATGGAAAGTTGAAGCAGATGGACTTGGCTTTTTAGAAGGTTTACATGAAAATAGAAATGGTGAAAAGCTGAACTGGCACTATTCACTGTTTAAAGGCTTCCTGTCAGGCTATTCTTGAATGAATGCTCAATTGGAAGTATGCTTAGAACTTAGATATAGGGTAGACAATTTAAAGAACTGAGCAAGTGATTACTAGGAAAGCAGATAGATCACAGGAGAGCAAGGAGAAGGAAGCTGTCACATGCCACTTTAGGGAGTTGTTGGAATTGAAGAATAAGTGCAAAATATAGTGTAGCCTTAAATAAGTATTCTTGAAAACACGCAAGAAGATGATAAGACTTTATTCCTTGACTTTGTCTTCCTTTAAAAATGACTTTTTGTTTGAAGAGTCCTTTCTTTTTATTTTTTTATTTAACTGGGGTCAATGCTGTGAGAATGGAAGACAGTTGTTCATTGAATGGGAACAAAAAGAGAGTGGTCCATAATAATAAATAAATGAAATGGAACTACCTGACAGGATATAAAGTTTGTTTGTGCTTTGCCTTCTTTTGTGGGGCTTGTCAGATACTGGAACAGATTGTGCAGAGGGACTGTGGAGTCTGTGACCTTGGAGGTTTTCAAAACCCTGAGATACCTGACATGAATTCAGTGTTAGCCTTGTGGAGGAAGCTGGACCTCCTGAGGTTTCTTCCAACCTCAGTTATTCTGTGAGTCTGTTTGTTACATCTTCTCTGTTTTATTTATTACCCAGGAATAAAGTAGGAGTTTGGACTTCATGGTTGTGTCCATCTTGAATCTTGTATATGGAACTTTACATGATTTCAAAAACAAACAAACAAACAAAAAAATCAAAGAAAAAAAAGTGACATCCCTTTTCCCATAAGTTATGATTATCCTTGGTTCTCAAATGGGAAATAAATGCAGAATTAGAGAATATTTATTGCTTAAGGTTGATTTAGCCTGTTCCTAAACCCACTGCAGTCCTTAGAAGCGTTTCTTTGGGGAGCTTCTCTGTCAAGGCCTATTACAGCAGCCTAGCAAAATCAAAGGATATCAATTATTGAGAATTTTAATAGCACATTTGTGGCAGTGCTGGTTACACCTCCGGCTGGCAATGCCATTGCTGGTGAGCGTTGTCCCATCTGTCCCCTTACTCTTCTTGCACGAGATATCAGCAATGCTATGCTGTAGTACAGAACCTGGCAGGCAAAAATGCAATTGAGAAGGTGTTAAAGGGTAGATTATCTTCTCATAGCTATTTGATAATGTAGAATATTACAGATATAGTGACCATGGTTTAAAAGGAAACTTTGGTAGTGCATATCATTAATAAGCATTGCCTGGTGCCATGTGTGTGGAGCAACAAGCAGAAGATAATATTAAAATTTCCTGAAAAAAAACCCCAAAACCCTTAGAGAAAAGACTGATAGAAAAGAATGTATGTATTCCTTGCTGTGTAATTTATAAGGATTTAGACTGGATAAGGATTCAGAGACTGTCACATATGAAATGTCTCAGCTGGTAAAACCCAAAGCTGATCTTTCTAAAGAGCTGAGTAATTCACTAAATGCTTTCCATTTCAGAATGTGGGTTAGTGAAATCACACTTGGCATTAGTTCCCAGTGCATAAAAATGTTCGGTTCTTTGTGGCACCTTAACATAAATGAACAAGTGGGCTGAGAAAGAAGGTTAAGTGTGGGGTTTCATAAATTTTATTACAAATAGAGCACCTAGACCCCTTTACTGACAAGCACTTTGCACCAGGAACCCTGCTTAATTGCATGATGTGTCTTGTCAAGGACTGGTCCGGAAATACCCCCATATTTGTCCTGGGACAGTTTCAAAAGTTTTTCCTCCCCCTTTTCAACAGTTCTCTGAAAAGGTATCTCCACAGTTTGTAGTTACTCTTTTGTCTAATTGCCTTTGCCTCATCTTTACCTCCCTGAATAAAGCCACCACTTTGGATTTACTGTTAGTGAAATCATTGCTGTATTTTTCAGTTGATGCCTAGAAGTTATCTTACCAAAAATCCAATTTTTCTCCTAGAATATGTTTTGATGAAAGATCATTGATCACCTTTAGTTTTTATGTCTTTCTTTAAGGCATCCAGTATTGACTGGCTATTTGTGCATACATCATACTTGGCTCTGTAGAGAAATAACTTTCGATAAAACCTATGTTCCTTCATAATGGAAAGGTTGTCTATATACTAGTCAAATTTCTGATGAAACTTTAAAAATTTCTTTTTGAAAATAAGAGTTTGATTATGGGTCAGAGGCAGACAGCAAAAATAGAAGGCTCAAACAGCAGTTGTCTTATCAAGGAAGAGGGCAGGTCACCTTCAGTCTTATCAGAACTACAGCTATTTCTCCTTCTCTCAGTAACAAATTGCTAGTAAATCCGGGATCACTTTACCAGCTGTGAAAAACTACATCCGCTGCATAGAAGATCTTTTACCAGTGGTGCTTTCTGATTTGATAAGGTTGAAATTACTTAGAGATAAGAGAGTAGAGGGAATGATTATCAAAAAGGAAATCTGATGGCAGTCCAACATTTCTCATCATGCTTTTTTCCACTTTTCTAGGAAATGCAGTTGTTGCAACAGATACTGATCTAGCTTTTGACACAACTTCTAGTTTGCTGCTAGACTGAATGTTGTGGGTTTCTTAATATGTGGTGGTGTTTATTGTTCCACAATAAGGTACAGTTTCATTTGGCAAAAGGTAGCACTTCAACTAGACTGAACTTTGGGATGTGTCAAAATGTAAAGCCTGAGGGGCCTTTGTATGTTTATGTTGCTTTTGCAAACATGCACAATGCCAGCTGTGCACAATGTCCCTTCTGCCTGGGGCTGGACAGGAAACTGCACCCTGTCTTCCTACGCTTGGCCGTGCTAATCCACGTTCGTGATTGCCAAGTGTGATTACTGCAACATGTTGCCCTGAAAAATCAAACTGCTAGCAAAGCCAATAGATCTAAGGGGAGAAATGGAAGTTTACAGAGAGGTCCCTGCTCTTAGCAAAGTATTACCTAGGAGTGCTAGGCTGAGTGTTAACAAGAGACACATCTATCCCATGGGAACCCCTTGGCTTCTGCTTGAGCAGTCTTTCACAAATCTTAAAAACTCACTAAAACCAAAATCAAACCAAAAAGCTCGAACCAGAAAGTTCGAGTTCTGTTAAATAGATACGATATATCACAAACTAGCAGAGGATTCTTAGGTGTTTTCATGCTCTGCAAAACCCAGCAAGGAAATGTGGTCTTCTCTGCTGTTGCTTTGTAGTTCTGTTACTCATGGAAACCTGTAAGTATTCTTCCTATACTGCTAGGGTTGACTGGAACTCTCTGCACAGCTAAGCCATGTTGTTTCTTGGTTGGTGGACTCAGCAGCTGAGTAATGCAGGTGAAACCCAAAGGTACTGATGTCTTTTTAGTCCCTTACCTTTCATGCATGATGTGTTTTTCTCCACCTCACCCTGGCAGACTGCTGCAGCCCCCAGCCCTCCCTGTGTTCCATGATAGACAAGAATAAGCCGTGTCCTTATGCACAGCACTGACTGTAGAGCCACAGCTTGGTAAGTGCAATATTTTTATCTATCTGAAGCTTTCTTTTTTAACAGAATAATGTGTATCCTGGACTGTCTTGTTACTGCTGGTGAATGGATTAATTATTTTTACATATGTGTGTTAGAGAATCTTCTTTCTCTAAAAAATTTTGAGTAAAAGGGCATGCAAATAATCTTCCCAGTGTGAAATCAAATGTCAGGGAAGAACACTGACAAACAGTTGAAATCTTTTCTTGACCATTTAAAATTTTTCACGTCATCATTGTATTTGTGACCTTTGCTCTTCTTTTTCTTTTATGTGCTGTGAGTGATTCATATTTTTCTCTTGTTGCTGCCAAAAACTCAATTCTCAGTGCCAGTTCCTAAGCTATCATCCAGTTTCAACTTACTTTTGCTCATATATAAAATAAGCTTGAACTATTGAATATCCCTGTTTAATTTCTCACTCTAGGAAGTGGGTTAAAAACAGCTAACAGGTCTCATGCAGCTACTAAGAAAGCAGGTTGGGACTTTGAGACTGCAATCACTTTAAATTGCTACTTTTTCATACTTTAAGCTGTACCTACTCCCTCCTTGACCTCACCTTCTGTTCCCTCCAGAATACTTTAACTCTTCTGTCTTTCAAGCGTTCACTTTCCTTCCCAATCATTTATGGAAAGGGAGCGTGCATATAGGATATATGATACACTGATAGGATATATTTGTTTGTGACACATGATATAAAATGTGTCATCCACTTAGTAATATCCTTCTTTTGGGAAGGTAGTGTCTCAAGAACAAGTGGCGAAAAATGGCCCTGGTTGGCTGAGACCCAGGGTTGTATTGTGTAACAATTAGGCAGTCATTTCTCCTGCAGGTTATTAATTTTGCCTGTGTATATGGAAACTTTGGGGTTTTTAACCTAAGGTTTCTTTCACTTGAAGCATCTTAGAATCTGAACAAAAATAGAAGGGCAGATACTTAAAAACAAATATAACAATCAAATATGAAGAAGTTTATGGAGTTAAAAACATCAAAATACAGTACACTTTCAGTTTGATTCCTGTTCAGCAATTTTTTTTGCTTTCTTTGGTAGACAACATGAAAGATAATCACTTTGTCTTTCTGCCTAGTGAAAATAAGGGGTAATAACTATCGAAAAATTGCTACAGAAATATGTTTCACAAAACGTGCATTTCCACTAGAACTGCAAAATTGACTGAATACCAATGTTACTCACTTTTTCTTAGGGGATGTCCTTCAAGTGCTCTCTGTTTTACCTTTTTCCCCCTGTGACTACTCACTGCAGATGGCTGGAAATGTGTATTTTGTTTAATCAAAGTAGTATCAACAGCTACTATGATACCTTTTGAACATTCATTTGACAGTCTTGTGCCTTGTCTATAGTTTACATGTGCCCGTAATTTCAGATTCGTGTGTTATGTGATTGATGTCTGGGGTATGGAACTTTGAGAAAGTAAACACAGAAGGAAGACAGAACAGGAACACCAAGAGGAAAATTATTTACAGTTTTTTCTTGCTTAGGGGTTTGTTGGTTTGGTTTTGGTTTTTTTTTTTCCCATTCCAGTCAAAATGCTGTTTAACTCCTTTATGCCATATTTCTTCTTTAAAAATGTTTGATTTTTAAATGTTCTACTTATCTTGCCTGGAGATGAGCCACAAGATCTCTTATTTTTCACATTCAAGCAAAACCATGCAAAATGAATACAAATCCTGAAGCTGCATGTGGATGTCAATGCTACAGAATGCCAGAAGTCTGTTGGCAATTTGTGTAAAAATGTCCCAGCTGTGAGCTTGCTGGCCCAGGTGCTTCCAGCTGTGCTGCTGCTGTGGCATGAAGCGCAGTCCAAGCTGCAAACTCTCCAAATCTGTGTGAATACTTAACTCTAAGCTGCACCATGTCTTGGTGCTGTGTCTGCACGGCTACCACCCAATGCAGGCAGTGCAGAGCTGGCTTTCCAGTTTCTACATTAGTTGTAGTCATACTTTTTATTATTGTGTAGATGTATTACTGTAAGGCTTTGTACCCTACAGGTAGGTGGTACAAGCTAAAACAGAGAACATCAATTATTGTTCATTATATCTGTTGTCTTGGGTTTGCTTTTACTTGTGTTTTAGACATCTAATTCCATATAAAATAAGATGCCGTGGCGGGTTGTCTCTGTTTTACAAGGTTAGAGTTAAAAATAGTCATAATGGGATAACTGCAATGAGATCCTTCGAACATGAAAAAAAGAAAAAAAGTGTTTATTAAGATCCACTTAGTTCTCTGAAATCGTGCTGCCTTGTGAGCCATCCTGCTCTTCTCTCCCCGCCAGTGGTGAAGGATCAGATCATCACTGTAGGAAAGGATGTACTATTTCTTTAACATACTCTTTTTTTCCTACTTTGATCACTTAGTTCTTTCTCAATACCTGTTATTAAAACAAAAGCCTAGGCAAGACTGAGATGACTGAGTCACAGTGCTTTCCTGCTAAACTTTACTTCGTGGAGATGGCTGTTTTTGACTGGGTTCTGTGAAGCGCTGATTTTCAAATGGCACTGATAAAACAACCTCTTTCTGTCTGCCAAAACCTTTGCTGCTTTTAGACCTGCGTATTAGTGGTTTGGGTTTTTTTTCTCTCTTTGGCCTTCGGTATAGAGATTGCTGGGAATGCAGCGTGAAAGTTCCCTCTGTCACTATCCATCCTGCATCTTTCTTTAAGGAAGGAAAACAGGTCCATCTCAATTATTATGCTTTTTTTTTGTTACCTCTGATAAAATCCAGTAAGCAGGCTGTGCTTATTCATGCTCTCCAAAAGAAACAACTTTTCTTGATTGATCCCTTTATCTGGCTATGAGGTATAAAAAAAGTATTTCAGTTAACATTTACCTAACAATTGCAATTTAGATTTGGAGTGTTCTTTACATTTTGAAAATATGTTATTCACCAGGTCAACTTAAAATAGTATTGCAGATGCTGTGTTTTCAAACACTCTTTTCTGTAAGATTTTTAGCGTTCTGATGGCTGTTTTTCTCCCCATTTCACATGTTCCCAGGACACAACCTTTCTGTGGTGTTCCTTCCTATCCCATCTTTCATGTTAATTTTCTAGCTCCCTGCCGATATTGGTAACTACATTCTGTAAACTTTGCATGGTGGTTTAGTGGGATCTTGTAAAAAAGAAATGCTCTAGATGTGTTAATGTTACCTAATATTTCTGTAGCAGCACAAAAATAATAAAATGCAATGCGTATGAGGAGGCTTATGCTAATGAATTCTCATGCTCTTACTCTCTTTAAGTTGTTTTTTTCTGTCTCCCTTGGTGCTCTCTGGTACCTTTTGTTATGGCTTATTGAACTTTATTTCTTATAGATGCTATGTTACTAACAGCTCCCTAATATAGTGTACTTTGGTTTTATACAATTTTTTTCATCTCAGGTATTTCAGCTCTTGCTCCCTAACTTTTCATAATGCCTTTCTGTGAACTTTGTGTCTTCCACTCTTTCAGTTTTCAGTAAAGCAGTCATTGATTATCTTTGTGTGATTGTTGATAAGAGAATATCTTTTTGTTATGATTCAGCATAGACCTTTCTCTTGACTAACTGGAGGCTGTTATGTGAAAAATCTTCTGCAGTGCAAAGACTCCAGCTGTCCCTTTTCTAATTCTAATTTTGAGATAGTGCCTTCACCCACGAATTACAAACCTCATTTCAGAACAAACTGTTTATGTTGGGTCAGAAGATATTTATCAGGAGTGTCTGTGTGTCCACTTTTCTGCACAGTTAAGAAAGAGACTGCATGGGCCCTAAGAACTGAGCTCAGGAAAATCTTAGTAGGAAGAAAAAGATCAAAATAATATTATTGGATGCCATCTCCATTTAGATAAGTAAATGTACTCATGAATTCCTCCTGGCACAGCCTTATTCTGGTAGCAGAGGAAAGGCACAGGTGAAGGAGAGAAGCTGTATCTCACACATAGCAGGCACTGGAGGTAGCTGGGCATGAGAGGGACAGACGATTCCATACAAAGCTACTCCCCATGCCAACCATTTATTTTGCTTTCCTCAGTGTGTTGCTCTGTGCTCATCAGTCTGAGCAAATTTAAGATCCAGATTCCTGGTTTAGAACTGAGGAGCACACCAGGGGCTGGTGCCAGCAGAAAGGATGCACATGGAGCAGAATACAGTCCAAGGCCAGAAATGTCCACTTGGATACTCCAGAAGCCAACAGCTGAAGATGAGGCATTAGCAGCCCACTGGAGAGTGAGGAGACAATAGTCTCAGTCCAGGGAAAGAAAAGGAAGTGACAAAGTTGATGTTGAAAAAGCTGTGTATCCTTCCTGCTACAGGTTTATGGGAATAATTAAGGCTTTTTTCAGTGCCAGGACCTGGTTTTGGAAACAGCCCTTAATGAAGCTGCTTAATAGCAAGAAATGAGGAGCCCTATATAAATACAAATAGAAATGACATTAAGTAGCTATTGAAATCTCATAATTCATGTAGTTGGAATTCTGTCAAAGAGATTTCTGTGGCATGACAATGGAGCTCTTATTAACATGCCTACCCAGTCTAACTGTCTGAATTCTGCTGAATTAAAATTGATGCACACCAGGATAATGACATGAGAGGGACACCTGCCTGAGGCTGCTCCAGAGCAACCTTTGTTATTCTCAGGGAGACAAAAAGCCAGGAGTGTTTGTCATAAATTGGGAAGAGGAGCCATTTTTTATCTTCAGACCAGTGGAGTTTCTCAGGCTGTCTCTGGAGCTCTTTGATTCTTCTTATTCATCCAGGACAAGG
Organism: Origma solitaria; assembly: GCA_013397895.1. Classification (NCBI taxonomy): domain Eukaryota; kingdom Metazoa; phylum Chordata; class Aves; order Passeriformes; family Acanthizidae; genus Origma; species Origma solitaria. Next base: position 999,438 of record VZRL01003651.1, on the reverse strand, counting down.
TGAATGAGATAGCAGATGACATTTTCTTGGCTTTTATCTTTTGTGATCACTTTACTAGACATCGGTCAATGCTGTTTGTCCTCTGTTCTTCAGGTTGCCATTGGACTATCTACACTGTTGCTTCCCATTGGGCTGGACTTTAGTCACCTCCCTTTCTTTTTCTACACTGATGCCTTCCCTGCCTGTGCTGAAAAATGGCACTGATGTTGTCATGAGTGCATCTGTTAAGATAGGAAGTCACTGTCTTGCTACAGGGACATTTTTTTTCTGCAGACTTTGGCCCATCCTCTTAAAAAAAAAAATATAAATGGTGGCTCATCATATATCCCCAGCGGCCACCGGGCTCCCCAAATATCCTGTCTTTTCACACAATGATTATTAAGAATTAAACCTCTCCTCATACAATTTATTGATACATTTTTTTATTACAAAGTTCAGATGGAAAAACTATTCAGGATATGGGGGGGTCGTTCTTTAAAGACTTTTTGGTCCTCCACATAATTCAACTCCACCAGCGCATTGCCACCAGCCTGGGTTACTTGATCCATCACAATAATTACGTCCTTCCTATTTGCTTCCTTCAAACTGACAGAAGGTTTTCCAAGTCTCTGAACCTGAAAATGGGGCCAATATTTCCAATTAGATTCTGCCTGTTCTTCTAAAAATATCTCTATAAGTGAATTCATCTCAATGAATGAATGGAATTGCTTGCAAACAGTGGCACAGAGTCACAGTACATGTATGCCTTCATCACATGCAGTGTGATTTTTAAACCTCATTGAATTATACTGAAGCATCCTTAAAGAAACTTGGTTCAATGTTTTCAGTCATTAATTTCGACACCCTGCTCTAGCAAGCTGGATTTTAAAAGTCAGGTCTCTCAACTGTGTTTCTTTGACTATGTTTAGTAGCCTATATTTAACGAAGATTTTTAGCAACCTTTTTGGCAGCCAAGGAAATAAGAATGGAGAGAGAGAATCTGAAAAGCAGCATGGAGCTGTCGCTGGGAGGAGATGGTTGGGTCTTCTGATCTGTGGCCACTCTTCAGGGGAGCTCTGTGTGTTGTTCTGAGCATCTGTTTCAGTATTGACTTCTATTGAGTATTTTCTCTCTAACCTGCTATTACTTCTCCATCAAGCATACTAAAAAAGCTCCCAGTGAGAGCAAATTTGAATCCTAAATTAAATAATTAAATTATTAAATTCAGTTTGATGTTGTTCAGGATATTTTCCTGAAAGCTTTGGTTGAAAGATCTTTTTCCTCTCCAGGAAGATATATTGCACTTTCTGCTGTTTTCACCAGAGTAATATAATTATCTATTTAATACTTATGTGAGAAAAATGGCTCTTCAGACAATTGGTCATTCACGTCTGTGAACAGCAGTGAAATGGACTCGCAAATGTCAACCTGTTCTAATTATGTGCTGCTGGTAATGAAACACATCATGATTTAGTTTGAGGTAGAAAATTAGAAACACAAAGTAGGTAAAAATGACACAGATAATTATGAACTATTTCAATTCAGAGAGTCTCTTTCTCATCCTATTTCCTAGCTTTTATGAGGAAGAAAAAAACTTGCAATGACTGCAACCAAATAAAAATTTAAAAAAACACGAAAAACCCTCACAACTCAACAACCTAGAGACTGCAGAATTTGAAAATATTAAAAAAGACGTACTTTGAATGTGTCTCAAATTTTCGTGACGGACAGAATGAAGATCCATAAAAAAGCCTTTGCATTTTTGCCTCACTCAATTATCAAAAGTGGTTATATACCTGCTCTTAATTATATTTTAATACCCACATATATGCATGTTAACAGTGCTAGACACATTTCTAAGACCTCACAGAGTCTGTGGGGAGACATTGTTGTGCTGAGTGTTCAGAGAGCCCAATCTAGTAGGTCATTAGAAAACATACTTGGATCTTTGTGTAAAATGCTGCTGGCAAAGGAGAAAATGGAGAAAGTATCCTCTATTGTAAATACTAAGTATTTGGAGAGATCATCTGCTGCACTGGAAACTCTTGTTCCTTTACCTCTTCATCCTCTGTAGAGGTTTAAAGCCACATCTCCCATAAGTGCTCCAGTTACTGAATTCTAGTGATTGCAGTTGTCCTAAATGGGTTTTGCAAGGAGCCGTGGTTCCTTCAGTCACTGTTTCCTCCTCCTGTGCTTTTTAGGAAATGGTTAGGCATTTAGCTCTTGAAAAATATGGGCTCTTCAGTAGAAGTAGGTGTTTTCTTATTTTAAGGAATTAGATATCAAAGTCTCTGAAAGAAGGCATGCTAAGTCATAAGCTTCATGTTTGCTATTTTCACTGTCTCGGCACACACTGCTTTCTGTGGACCTTTTTCTGTTCAGTTCCTTTTCGCAGCAAGGCTGCAGCTGCCACCAAACAGAAGGCACCTGGGTTCCAGATAGAGTAATGTTCAGTATAAACTCAATTTTCTGTCTAAATTTTAGTCTTCATCATTGAGCTTCTAATTCTCATGACAATTCTTCCCTTTTTAGAAGGGAAACCCAGGAAAGTTCTCTTTTGGAAATGCCTATCACTTCTGATCTCTTGAGTCAATTTTAAATATGCCAATTTTATGTTACATTTGCCATTTAAGAGAGATATATTGAAGGTCTTGCAATAGCTTTTAGAAAGCCCTCAGGCTGACCAGCACTTACATCTGGCAAACACATGGCAATTTTCAGGCCCTGGGGTAAAAACTGATGTGATACTTCAAGGGTTTAGAGTACTACCTGTCAGTACAGACGACAGCATTTGAACTGAAGAAGAGTAGATCATTCTGTCTGACAAGAGTTTGGGCTCTTGTAAGGAACCCCAACAGAGCTATTCACTGGTGGCAGATAATTGAAATGTGTGAAAATAGTGTTGAAATTAAAATGTGTCAGAAATGGACAATGAAATGAATATTTGAAGTACTGTAAATGTGAATTCTGATAAATTTCTTCTTGATGTGTCATTCAGGTACAGCTTTTAATTGCTCTTTACAGAACATTCATTTTGACCTTAAGTCACATTTTCTGCTCTTTAGTGTGCCCTTTTTAAACATTTTCTTTCTTAAAATTAGTGCCTGTAATGTGTCTGTTGATAATTCTTTTATCGTACTTCAAATGTAGAGTCTTCAAGTAATTTTAATCATCTTCAAGTTATTCAGGTGCTTTTCTAACTCAGCAGAAAAGGAAATAATGTAATTTCTCAGTTTCTTCCAAGTCTCTGATTTCACTCAGACGATGAGGATAGAAAGCAGCAGGGTTTTCCTAGTGCAAAAGCATGTCCATTAAATTACATTAAACTTCTAAGTTATATTACCACTTTCAGTAGTACTGCATGAATGATTGTGGGATCAAAGGCTCAAAGCTTTGTGTATTTGGAAACCAAGATTATGGTTCTGTCCTAGAACACCATAAAAATCTAAACATAAGATTCTGTGGTTGATGTATAAATGACTCTGCATGGATTTAACGTGAATTGTTCTTAAAAACAAGCAGAGATTATTTTTCTGAGCAAGAATTTGGGTAGAAGTCTAAGTGACATTGATCATAGTATTCAAGAGGAACATAATTTCCCATAAAGTGCTAAGGGAGAGTGATTTATTTTGTATTCCATATACATTGAAACTCTTTTACATGAGACACCAAAAGGCAGGAAGAAGAATAAAACACCAGTACCAGGCTTGCATTGCTTAACTGGAGCATGAAACATTATTAACATCCTTTCATTCTCTTTGAGGCAATCATATTTCTGCATAGGAGAAAAAATATAAGTGAACAATTACTTGCCCAAATCAAGAAACCTGGGTTATGAAAATTAACAGCTCAACCCAGCTTGTCTGAAAATACTAGCAACTGAGTAAATTTTGTGGGGTAAGGCCCTGGAGCACTGCATGCTGACAAAACTGACTCAACTAATCAGTGGTAGCCCCAAGTGAATTATGTTTTGACTTACAAGGTTTGATTAAGGAGGTAAACTTGAGTAATATTTCAAATATTTGAGTTCTGATTACCTTACCTTAAATAGGTTCATAGATCTCAACTGTGGCAGTAAGCAATTTGCCATTGTTTAGGCTGTATTTATCATAGATCCACAGAGTTTAATGAAGGAAGGAAGCACTAGATCACACTGGCTGATGTCCTGTATAGCCTATTACTCTATTACATCTGTCTAGTTAAACTGGAAGGCCCATATCTATATGTCTGTGTTCCATATGATACAGATGCTTTTGCATGCACAATAAATCCACTCCACTGGTCTCACCTGCATGAGAATCAGGGGTATCTCTTGTGCACCAGTCTTGTCAGACTTACTGCAGGTAAGGGCTGGAGCCCCACACCCTGATGAGCCCATGCTGTAAAATGACCCCATAGTGCACTTCATTCTGTTTCGCCACCTACTGTCTCTCTTGATCTGAATTATCCATGTCTGAGGAAATATACACTTAACTAGTATATGGTTTTCCAAAAAGGACACAATAGGCAAAAGCTGTGTCCAATTTCTATATTTACCTTTTCTGATATCAGAGCTGATAGACCAGTACACTTTTCTTTTAGTTTCAGAGCTTCATTATTATTCACTAATTTTTCCACAATAAAGACAGTTGTACTTTATGCAAGTTGCCTTTCATTTCTCACCTGTGATGAAGTGGCAGTTTGAATTATTTAAAACCCTTTTTTCCCTAAACTACAGACTGATTTTGTGTCTTCAGATCATCTTCAATTCTCAAAGCTCTTTTAAAAACACAAATATTGACAACAGTTGTGTAATCAGAGCACTGGTTTCACTAAAGTCACAGATAGGTGTAATCTTAGCTTGCTATTACTGATTTCAGCTTTCTCCTTCATCTGTCCTTTTGGCATAGCATGACACCTGGAGTTACTGCTGGGCCTTTTGTGCTCTCCCACAAGGGTTGTCTGATGTTGCATGTTAGTCAGATGACTCAGTGCGAAAACACATCTTGTTTGAATGGCCTGGGAATGTGGGACTGTCTGGTCTGAGTGACGGACCCCTCTTCATTTTGTGTTCCCTTACATGAACGAGGAGCTTTCCCTGCCAACACTCCAAGCCAGCTGTCATCAGTCAACACTCCCTACCCCGTACGGATCTGATTAGGTGAAGGATGGGCAAAGCGACCTCCCATGTGCTAGCAACCATGGCAGAGCATGCACACACCTATCTGACCTATTATAACATGCAAACTTACCTGTCGCCATTTGTCCTTTTGCTGATTTCTGTTTCCTCTGAATTTATAACAGTGGTCCAGGTCCTTGGTAGAAATTTAATAATGTGAAGCAAGGTCATTTTGCAGTCTTTTCCTGTCAATTCTCTTAAGGAAAAAAAGTTCCCTACTATTCTATGAGATTTCTATAAATCTCTGTCTCTTGTTAAGTGCTTCTCAGTTAGCTCTTTCTTTTTCTTCCCAATAAAGAATGCATAAAATTATACTGTGTAGCACTGGCCGTTTGATTAGTATGTCACAGGACACTAAATAAAATGCCTTGCAGAGTTCTGTGTTTATGAGCTCTCCACTCCCTAAATTGTTATCTCCTAAAAGCACAAAATGAGACCTGGAAAGGACTATATTAATTTTAAAACCCCTAACTCTTACTCTTCAAGACTCAACAGCATTCTCTCCTTACTTGCTCTGGCATCAATGTCATATTCAATGGCCCATTGAAGCATAATTCATTTTGTCTTTTTTGACTTAAACTATGCAAAGGACAAATTTATTTTTCCTCTGTATACTGTGGAATGATGGATTTGCCCTTTTGTAATAATATTTTTTGATAATTTCTTTTATTTTGCTGGGAAATTAATAAAAGTGATAGACATAGGAGATGGGATAAGGAATGTAACTCCTGCCAGGAATCTTGAAGTCCTTTTGTACGTATTATTCAGGAATAATTGCAGCTGATTGCCATGTCGAGAAGCGTAGTAAGTGTCGTAATGTTTCAGAAATATCCTGTGCCCATTTCTGCTGCTTGATGTGCAACAGGCAGCTTTTAGGAGAATCAGTGCAGAAACTATTTTCAGGTGCATGAGAGGGCAGTGTTTGTCTCATCCTGCTGTGAAATGTTATGATGTAAAATCAATGTAGCTTGCCATTGAGCATTCCCGTAACAATTATTGGCTTCATAACATCTTTTGCTCTGCCGTGTCTGAGACATATGTTACATTACAGGTAAGTGGCCATTTCCATATGCAGATAAGCATCTAATCAGAGCAAAAGGTGCTCTCCTTGAAGCTGACAAGTAGCTTGTTCCCACAGAAAGGCTGGCAGGAAACAGCTTCAAAATCCACGGCTGTTGAGAGTATCAGCAGTAGAATGCTCAAATGACAAAAGGGCATATGGTGATCTTTCCGTCAGTAAGATCCCTCTGTAGCTCCTGCGACACACGTTTTTTTATGATGTGATCTGTGCCACCTTTGGATAGTGCATGAAAAGCTGAATGAGTACACGGCTTACGTTTTGTCTATTTTTCTAGTCAGGAGAAGCTGAATAGATTTGAATGCAGTTAAGAATCTTTATAGAAAATCCCCCCTGTGAAGGACAATTCTGCACCAATACCTCTGTTAAAGATCTCTGTCAGCTAGTTCTTAATCAATAGTGTGTGCATAAAGTGGGATTCGGCCTTTATAAAAAACCATTAAATTTGCATTTGAAGTAAGTGCAATACATCAAGCATCTTCTTATGCCACCTTTTCCCACTTGGACCACGGTATTGTACTTTGTAGTGAAAGGAGATAAAACACTTTTTTTGAACACTGGTCTGGAAGCGGCCCTTGTGTTTGAGCTCCAGATTAATATGCAGCCTGTCCTGTTAGAAATTTTGGGAGTTGTACAGCAACTGCAGCGAGATCAGCATCAGGGAAGAGTCACAACAGGACTAAGACAGATAGGCAGCTTGCTATCCCAGCACAGCAGAAAATCCCTTCTCCAGCCTTGCTGAAGCAGAAAGGGAAAGGGGAGTGATGATCCCTCTGGAATTTGGCTGTTAACACCTATCTGGACTGTATGAGCTCCTATAAAGAGAAGAACTTGCCTCAGAGGAACTTGCTCCCCAGGAGTGAGATGATGATGATGAAATGTACTGAAGCTCTTTGGAAAATTCTTTTTGTGTAAGGTCTCATTTACACAACAGACAGAATCTGTAGCTGATCGAGGGTAAGCAGTATCCTGGCAAGCCGTGCTGGAACGTGTTTGGCTGCATCTGCAGGCACAGACAAAGTCCCATCCGTCCTGCATCGGAATAGACACCTGAGACTCGTTACTAAAAGGTGACAACCAGATGCTGGCTGTGATTTGGGCATTTCAGTCTCCATCTAGTACACGTTGTTGTTGGAGTGAGTTGCTAGCCATGCGTTACATGTGTGTAAGCTTTGTTAAGAAGGAAAGTAATTTTGTAATGAATTTACCAGACCTGATTCCATTGTGCATGAACAGGTGAAAAGACAAAAATATTTACATGAAGGAATAAACGTGTTTTCCCTAGATAAAGGAAAGGCATGCAGTGTTCCGCTGTTTGGGTAGGAATGAAATATGCAATAAATTTACAGCAAAATAAACAGGTTCTATGATCTTGAATCAAAGAAGCATAATGCAATAATTTAATGTGAGTCGATTGTGTGATATTTAGATCAATAAAACATGAACCTTGCTAATTTTGCAAATTTATGAAAAATCCCTTTTCTGATATAAGGCAATCATAGAGCATGAACTGCAATGCCTCTGTTGCTTGTTGTAGATGGTTGCTATTGCTTGTTTTGGCAAGAGAGATGGAGGTAGTCCAAGTACTGGGATATATGTTCTGGATCGTTGACTACATTTCAGAGAAGTTTGGCCGTAACTAACTAGTGTGCTTGACTTCCTTACTTACAGAAAAATAAGAAATGTTGCTTCTCTGGGAGCAACTCCCTCCACTCAAATATGGTTTTGTTAGAGATAATGAGCTTATGGCTTGGGCACGAAATAGGGTAGCACAAGAATATCTGACACTCAGTCCTCATCCACAGGCAAATGGAAACGGTGGAGTTGCACAAAGAATGGTGGAGCTTGTGCTCTGGTCATTCCAAGCATCAGTTTTTAGTAGGAGGACTAGGCATTAGGAAGCTGAAAATATTTTTCAGGTATATCACAGTTTTTGTGATAATGACACCACCTTCCTTTTCCTAATGCAATTCTGCAATTCTGATGTAAATAATTAAAATTTTCTCAAGTAACCTTGCCAGTTTTACATTATGCGTGCAACCTACATGACCAATAGAGAAGTGGCCCAGCTTTTGTAGGTGATGGTGATAAGAGGCTGAGAGAGAAGAACCTCTTCTACAAACACCATTACTTGGAAGAGGATGAGTATCTACTAAGATTGGGCTTGGACTATGTCATCTTTTTCTACATGTTATTGCTTTTTTAACCCCTGATTCTTTTACCATGTAGCTTATGATGCTGTTTAATTGTTGTTTCTATGTATTTTGCAATATAAATTTTATAAGTAAGGGTATGCATAATTACTAGAAAGTGCATTCTCTGTGCTGCTGTGCTGCACCAGATCATCTGTGTGTTATGCTTATCTTCCAAAATTACTAGTTGTCACGGTTTAGGAATAGTACTCCCCAATTCAGTGCCCTCACTGAGACTCTCCCAAACAAGATGCCACTCACTTGCTCCCTGCCTCTTCCTCTGCCCCTTTTGGCTCTGGGGATGGAGGCACAAAAGATGGAGGCACAAAAGATGAAAATCATGGGCTGGGATAAGAACAATTTACTGGAAACAGCAATGAGATAAGAAAATGAACAGTAACAGCAACAATATTAATGACAAAAAGTTTAAGACAGAAAAGTTATTTACACATAAAGTAAAACAGTACAGGACCTTTTTGCCCACCCTATTTTTTCCCCAACAAGAAACAAGAGAGAAAATCCCATACTCCTGACTCTGGCAAGTGACCTGAGATGGTACTGAATAACACTAGTCTGGCCATGTTCCCCTCCTGGCTACTGCAAAGAACTAACCCTGTTCTGACTGAATCCAGGACAGTAGTGAAATCTGAGCTCATCAGAAATACAATTCAACTCTCCTTTATCTTATTTATGGAATGTTCTGTAGGACATACATGCCAGAAATCAGACTCTTTGGAAGCTTTATAATCCTAAAAAAATTACAAGCAAATCTCTTAGATCTACTTAGTGAAGGCACTTCAGATTTTTCATTTGGATCTAGTTTTTGTCGTATTAAAAAAACCCAACAAAGTGAAACCAAAAACCAACACAAACCCAAGCCCAGCAATCTGTACAAAGTCAATATCAGAAGAAAAATTGGCTCAAGGTGCTGAACTGTCACTGCGGAACCCAGTGATATAGAATAAGTATCAAATGTTTAAACCTCCTGCTCTCAGACCAGTTGCTATTAACTTTGCAGAAGGACCTTTTTGAACCTTTGTTCTTAAGTCTCATACTCTGTGTTTCTTCTGTAAGTGCTCATCTAAGTTACTCTAGCTATACTTCGGTGTATACCACACTGAAGTCTTCAAACCTTATTCTTGTTTGGCCCAAACATATGGTCAGTAATGTAAATTCTTTTGGCCCCTCATCCAGTGAGATCATAAAAGAAAGAATGACAGCAGTTCCAGAACTCCCTCATACTGCCCCTGAATGTCTGCTCATCTGTCGTTCATTCTGCAACCTGTCCTTTTCAAGCCAACAGAAATTAATTCCTTGTGAAATCTGCCAATTTTAACTCTATTTTTTTGCAAAAAATTTAAAAAATGTTTCCCAGTATATTTGGCATCACAGTTATTTCAAAAGTTGGATTCAAAACATGAGAGGCTCATGCCTCTCCCAGAGAGGCAAAGCTTCTGTCTACATTGTTTTAAGAAAAAATGCTCAGCTTCTTCATCTGTCAGTCATTCTCTTCCAGAAGAAGAAAATACAGGCACTCCCAACAAAATGAGATTGCTCTCTGAAAGCAAAAAATAAGGATGTGAAGCTCTTCTATCTCTTCCTATGATCTTCTATGATCTGTCTCTTGCTGTCAGTAAGGATATAGTTCTAAAAGGGAATTGGACGAGCTTGTTTTTTTTGCTAAACTTCCAATGCTTATGTAGAGAAGGCATAGAGGCATAAAAAATTTTTTTAAATAAAATAATTTTAAAAAAGACCATATATGCCTATATTTCCTGATGGAGAACAGAGCTTAAAGTACCATTTTGGTAGGAACACCACTGAGGCTTATTCCCCAGCTCAGCTTCTAAGCGTACTCTAGTCCCTATATTAAATGCAACTTCTTTATCCCCTAATATAACAATTGCAACACTGAAACAGGCTCTATATCATCATCTTAAATCATCATTCTAAAAATGACTGTGGTAATTTATTGCTGGTGCAAATGATTTCCTCTTCAGTACTATCCATAGTAAATATACTGCTGACTTTATCTAAGTGTAGAAGTAAATTTCCCTCCCATTTATCTGCAGTGTACTACTAATTAAAATGGCCTAATAATCCTGTGGCATCACGTTTCAAGTACACTCGGGTGAGTTTTTAGAGACAGAGACGATGAACACCCAATAAGCAAAGAAGACACATGAGGACATACCCTTCAGCTTCTCCCAAGAACCCTTCATCTTTATCATCATGACATGAGTGCACAATGTTCTGCTCTTACATTGCTCCCAACTGATCTCAGAGCTTTGCAAGAGGTGCCATCCATAGTTGGTACTACCCTGAAGACTGAAAAATCAATGATCGGAGAAAAAGGACCATCAATTACCAACCCATTTAGGTCCTGGAGGCAAGTTAGTGATGTTTTTTAGAGAAGGTATCTTGAAGTAATTTTAAAATGACACCAGCTACTATCATTCCAGATGCTAAGAAAACGAAACAGCTTTCTCTAATGACGGCTGTTGCCAGGGATAAATAACTCCAAAGGCCAGACTAAAATAAGCAAAGTACTCCTCTATTTCAGACCAACTGTGCCTAGCAAAAAACCATTATGTAAATACTGCTTACTGACAGAACAAAGCATCTGCCTTCGTGAATAGATTTCAGTCTCAAGCTAAATAATAAAAGGCTTCATTTTCTGAAGGATATTTATGTTTCCATGAGTAATGCTGGAAGTTTAGTTCTAACAATTACTTATTTTTCCATACAATTTGCTATAATGATTGTAATGATAAAGGGTCCTTCAAAAATTTTGTAGAGTAGAACCCAGTGTAGGTTCTTCTCCTTTGAAGGCAGAAGTCTTTTAAGCAATTTAACGTATAGAATGCGAAGTCCTAAGAAAAATATCTGCCCAATTAAATCTTGGTCTTTTGATGGAAACCCTTTAAATATCAGAGCCAGAGAGCTACAGAGTACCTACATGTTTGCAGTGAAAACCAACCTTTTATGCTTTAATAAAATAGTTTTCCTTTTAAAAAGCTTCCATCATTTACAAATGCAACCAATTTGTGAGATCACCAAGATAGCCCAAGATGATATGCTGAAGAGCAGTGACAGTTCTTTCCAAATGGTGTCTTCAAATTTCATCTTTATGTTTCTTTTAGGTTTGAGATAGAACAATTTTTAGCCAGGCTCTAGAAGTCATCTCTTTTGGGTATCCTCATCAATTACATATTCTTTTTGTGGCTTTTCTTGTCCTTTTCATGGATGCCTTTCATGAACAGCATGTGAAGAAATGTAACCTTGCTTTATTGGATATCTGTTTAATAGGTAATATGTTTTGTAAATCAAGGGGAAAAGTCTCCCTGTGACAATTAATTTCTTCACAATAGAAATAAAAATATTTTTTCTGGTTTTGGCTTGAGAAAACTGGACTGCCTCAGTCTCAAGATAGTTTCCTTCTTTCTCTTTCTGTTTTTATAATGCTAAGGACACTTTTTAGCTGCCTTCAAGATACATGCACTCTTTCATGTAAAATATCTGTGAAAGTAATATTCAGACTCTCCCTGGTGCTAAGGATGTTTACAGAAACTGTTCATCAACCACTTGTGCATATGGAGTTAATGCAGTTCTGTCTGTTCAATAACTTGCCCAAAGCCACAGATTTCTGGGCAACACTACAATCCTTGAACTTCAGTTTTGTTATAAACAGCTGAATCGGCTGAGAAACTCAACCAAATTGTCACTCGCTGGAGTTCAGATGGACTACAAATAGCAATTACTTACCTTCCAGAGGAGAGATTTCCAGTCCATCTGGACGGTCATCTGTAACCTCAAGATAAATCTGTCAGAGACAGATTTCAGACTGTTTCAGACTGTTACACCACATGTCAGCTTGCACTCATGCAATGCCTGGAGCCAGACCTCACCCTTCCTCCTTTGCAGAGCTGGCAGAAGTTGGAATATCAAGCTGTGGAATGTCAAACAGCTATACACGTCTCCTATCTCAGCTTAAACTTACAATGTCCATAAAGATGCATCTTTCTCACAAAACCTCTGTTGCTGGCTTACGTAAACAGCTGTTCACTGGGACCTTTGGACCACTGGATGATCCCAGCTAAATGATCCCTGCTATCTGAACCCAGATGGAAACAGTACATGAGCATTAAAGGCAAGGAAATCAGTGGAAGACGTTCCTTCTTCTTTTAAAGGTTTCCATAGACCAGATGTTCCCAGAAAATACATCACCAGGTCATTGCATGTACAAGCATGAAAGAGCCCATTTGGGTTTTATTCCCAAGCAATGTTTGGCAACAATTTATATTTTTTTTCCTTCCAGGAAACAATCTCTTGTCAGTCTATGCTCTCTTTCATGGTTTGTCCTTGGATCGATGTCTCAACAGTGAGTAAGTCCAGTTAAAGACCTATTAATGATCAAAAACACCCTCAAGTGTTTTGTTTTGTTTCGTTTTGTTTCTGCAGAAAGACTCTGATCTCAGAACATTTGCAAAATTTAGGAATAAGGCATCATGCATGAGTTCCTTCTGATCCCCTACCAAGAGTAAAAGGAGAAGGAATTGGACTATGTTTATCCTAATAGCTTCTACATGCCTGGGACAGTTGTACTTAATGGATTTCTTGCAATTCATCCCAGCCTCTATAAACAAAAGAGAGGAATATTTTCTATGTAGCTCAAAATGAAATAGGCATAACCCTGAGCCTTCTTTACCTGAGAAAGATTCACACAATGCAGTGTGAATCAGGCCATGGCACTGACCATTCAATCAGGAATTAGCTATCAGAAGAAACAGTCCCAAGGTGCATAATAAGAGAGGCTTGTATCTCCCTCCTAATCATTGGATTCTTTCTTTATGCTCTAACAGTAAATTTTCTGGACATGTGTATGTGTTTAAGTTATGACACTTGCTGGAAAACCCATGTGTCCTGACTCCAGCTTATTTTTACTGGTTTTTTTTCTTAATTACCAGTTTTCCTCTTTGAGATACAGAATATACATTTATCACTAAAGGATATGCTTGGAAATACTAGAAAAATACCTAGAGAAATAGGTTTCAGGATTACATCACTGTATGAATTTATTTCATCATAGGTAAAGGGACCTGTATGTGTGTAGAAGTATTACAGTTTGAGGAATAATAAAAAAGCATAGATAATGGAAGTGATATGAGACTGGGAACAGAAAAGCTGGATTTCATGGCAGGGATAATGAGTAAGATACAGAGAGAAGATGCAAAAGCCTGAACCTGCTATACATGCCCACCAGATCCAGGCTACTGCAGCTCCTCCAAGAGAATGCTTATGGAGAGCATGGACAATGGGGAGTATGGAGATAAAAACCTGTGCAAATAGGAGTAGGTTTCTATTCAGTAGCACAGACTTCTTTAATCACTTCTGTATGAGACATATCATACTCACAGGTAAGAGCTGGCATGAAAGTTGTGGAAGTAGTCTTAGGCTCTTAAGTTTTGGAAACAGGAATGGAATGACAAATGAGTTAAAATAATAATAAATTCAAGGATTAAGGAAATAATGTAGAATCTGGTACAAAAGGCAAATCAGTTGAATTGCCTAGAAGGCCTGAGTGATTGGAAACTTAATTGGTAACTTATGTGCTATCTCTGTTCAGTATTAGAAGATGGTCTTTTCAGGAAAGAGAGAGAAACTGACTTCACTGGAAAGGCCTTCACTTTTATTTGCAAACTGGTGGTGTAAAACCTACTGAGGATAAGCAGTCCAGGAAACATCTGGTTCTGTCCTTCTGACACATTTTGTGAAGTCTGCCAACATAACTTATACATAATTATACTAGTTTTAGCAGGACTACTGCCTTGCAGCTCTAATGAGAACAAATATGTTGCAATGTTGGCAGACGTTTGTGCTTTTCTAAACTTTCTGAACTACAATGCTTCTGCAAGATCCTAGCTTAGGAATTTATGTGCTGGATTGCATCAGTTCAATTTCCATATGATACAATGTAAGTACTAATTTTGTTATCATGATTGTTCTCAGGACACCCAAGCTCAGATCAGGCACTCACTACATAACCGAGCATATTGTCCATCCATAATAAAGGGTAAAAAATTGAAGAGAAACTAATGTTCCAGGAGATTAGGGGACAATGGCAATTAAATGTGCTTGTCTTCCACACAATAGCAGATTAATAATTATCAGTTGTTTTTGAGGAGAATTATTAGGCACTACAGCAAAGATGTGTGCATGAAGGGCCCAGGGAAGTGAAAATCCTAAAATTATGTATTTTTATGGGGAGCTCCACATAGGCTTTTTGAAGAAACAAGCAGATGGGGCAGTATGTGGACCAATTAAAGCTTGAATGTCATTCCTGGTTAAAAAATGAAAAATTATTTATAGAATGAGAATAGCTGTCAATTCCTTTAATTTTTTTGTTGTTGTTGTTTGTTGTGAGGGTGACCATCAACCTTGCAAAGAGCTGCATAAGCAAATCAAACTGGTAGGTTTTGAAGGTAGTCTTGGCAGCAGTGTATAAATAGACATGCCCAGGACAAAAATGCCTTTTCTGGGGCCAAGGTGTTATAGCAAGTGAGTTGTAAAATAACTGTGACCTTAATGAGAACTTTAACAGCATGAGTAGATGAAAAAGGCCAAGTTTTAGAGACGGTTCTGCAGGCATAGCAAAGAATCTAAATTAAACCTGGCATCCAGGTTATGAGTGTTTGAAACTAGCAGGAGAGGAAGAGTCCTTTCCAAATCTGGAGAAGAGGCAGGGAAGAGATGGCTCGAAGAAGAGAGAGAGAGGGAGAGCACTCTGTTTTAGCTGTACTGAACTTGAGATGACAACCAAGGGCATATCAGCAAGGCATGCCTTGATCTTGCCCTATGAAGGTAATTTTTTGGGGAAGAAGAAGTATGGAATGAAGCAGTATCTGAGATCTTTAGGTAAATAGGATAATAGAGTTTGTAGGTGAGATGAAACCAGGAAGGAATAAGGAAGAGAGGGACAAGAACTATTGAAAGCATAGAAAATGTGACCTATGAGGAAACGATGAAGGAATAAGAATATTTTTTTCCTTAAAAAGAAGAAAGAAAGTTTGCTTACTGTCTACATAAACATTAAGGGATACTGGAAAATACAGAAAATAAACAGCTCTCCATGACAACTGAGAAAAGAACATGTCAATTTAAGGTAAAGGAGCACAAATAACCTTTGCGATAATATGGGTAGAAAACCATGAAGACTGTGATGTCTCCTCAGCTGGATTTTTTTAGAAACAGATACATATCTGCCAAGAAAAGAAGGTACCAAAGCTAGCTACAGCGGAATTTACCAAGGTAAGGTGGTTGTAATAGTTTCTTGCTGTCACTTCCAAGTTTGACAAAATTGAAGGTCCATGAAAAGTCTAAGAATGGGAGATCTATCATGTATTCTTCACCCTGTAAAATGTTCATATGCATCGAGTATTGTATGGGTGGTTTCACTGATCTTTTTTAGACTTTTCCACATCTAATATGACTTGAAAGGCTAGGCCATATTTATGAACTTTGGTAGTCATTAACCTATAGTCCAGTAAATATGATTTTTGTCATTGCTAGCAGGTCACAGGCTTGGTGGGCACCTGGCAATATGAGGGCTTGGGACTGAGATTTTATTGAATAGCAATGCCTTATGAGATTTTCTTGAATAGTAAGGCTTTATGAGTGCCATTATTAATTAATTTTTTCTGTATATTCTCTGTTGTTATTATTATTATTATTATTATCATCATCATCATTACAATTATGATCATAATTACTATTATAAATTTTAGTTATATTTACTACATGATTAAGATACCAGTTAGGCTCACAGTAAATGGTTAGTTGCATGTACGTGGTACATTGCCTCTTGCCTGTATGCATAATCTTTCCATATGAGAGTCTGATGCCTTCCTCTGATTCAGAATTGCTCAACTTATTCAATAAATGATTGTTTTAAGTTTGGTAGGACACTGGATGGATAAGATAGTTTAAGTGCTGTATTTCAAAGATAGGATATGAAAATTCTTTGAAGAACTGGGACCTGGACACGTGTGGGTATTTTCCGTGGCACTCCTATTTATTCAGAAAAAAACTTTCTAGCCTAAAATAGTGGTGTTATAAGCCTTTTACATTATGACTGATGTATAAATTGGAGCCTTTACAGTGTGAAAAGCCACCGCTCTTCCCCGGAAGCCACACTGAATTAAACTGATATGAGGAAATAACTTCTCTTGAGAAGCCAGCTTTGTCCTCTGGCTACCTGTTAAACATAGTATTTGACTCCCAAGTAACTACCTGGACAGATTTTTTCTTAAGTCTCTGAATAATGGGGAAGAAAATGCAGACAGCTATGAACCCACTGTGTCTACTGGAAACAATGATCCTGTCATACTGCCATACTTATAGAGTGAATCCCTGAAAACAGGAATTTTCAGAAGATAATCAGGTGCCTTGAAGGGATATTAATCCTGTTTTTCTGTTTGTTTTCATCAACATTCTCTTTTGTTCTCATTTTTACAACTTTCTGTTTCTCCTTTTGTTTGTAAAGATTTATGCCAATTTTTTTCAATGCGTTCAAAAGCCAGAGAGGCTTATTGCATGAAGAATTTAATTAAGCTTTTCCACAAAAACACTTATTTATTCATCCACCACTTTTTTCATCATGACCTTTTCAATTAGTTTTCCTCATTTATCTCAGATTGTACAGAGGGGACTTTGGAAATTGTATTTTTATATAGATTAACTTATTCATATTATTTTCTTGGTTAAAATGAAGAAAAAAAAGGGATGTACCAACCTATTATCTACAAGGTATGGGTGTCTGAAATTTTAATATTTAGCAGACATTGACCGAACACATTATCTTATGTGTTCCTTATTTGTTTTAAATTGTGGCCAGTTATGGCTGTAACCAGAAGCTGAAATGAGCTGCAAGCTGTGAGCTGGGCTGGCACTGTGCATTCACACTTAATTTTTTTCACTGGTACGGTTCTGTCATTGCACTACTCGACACGTAGTTCTTCAGCAGCCTCAGCAGAACTCTGGAAATAACCAGATTCACTGGTTGACCATTGTGTAAAACACTTGAATGCCAGTTGTAGTTCTGGCTTGTATTTTTTGGCCAAAACATCAAACTCAAAAACTTCTTGTCAGTATTCATCATCAGATGTTAAACTTATGGCTCAAAATGATCAGTTCAAACTGAATTGGCAATAGTGTCTTACATTCTGATGTTGTTGATCAAAGAAATAATCCAAGCTGCAGAAGCCAAAACTCTCTGTGTAAAGGTGGTAATCACAAGTTTTGTAGGTGTTTTCAAACTCCACCAAAGATCAGTGGAATGCTCTTTTCATTTGTAGGCATAGCATTTTGTTGCATTTTGCTCAAGTGCTTGTAATACTAATTTTAGCTTTTCTGTTTAATACAATCTGATGAAAATTCATCTGTTATTCTTCACGTACTGCAGGAGGTACTTAAGCACGTGCAGATGATATGGAGTTATTTTGGGTAGCAAAGATGAAGAGCAGCTACAAATTCTGCAGAAAGATCTCAGAATGTGGAGCGAATGAATGACAAGAGAGGAGGTAAAATTCCACGTATGCAACTGTAATGGGACACCCCGAGAAAGAAGCAACCCTAACTTCACAAGAGCAGTGATGGATTCTGAACTTCTTGTTGTCATTAAGGAACAAAGTACTGGAATTGCAATAACTGCTTTTGTGAAAACATCAGCTCAGCTCTCGGTGGTGGTTAAAATTAGTATTGAATGTTAGGAATTAGCAGAAAAGGATAGAGAACAACCAAGATAACATCCTATTACTTCTATCTGAGGTTTAATACTATGTAAATCCATAGCATGACTAAGCATAAAAGGCTCTTTGCAGTTCTGATTCCTGCTGTTTCAGGAGAGACAGAAAATTGAGATTAAGGGAAGTGTACATAGTCTGGAGAGGGCAAATAGGTAATGACTAATCACCTTGCCTTATGATACAATGATGAAGGAAACTAGGTGGGAAGCTGTTCAAAACAAAAAGAAGTGCACCCTTCCAAAGCACACTTCAGCTGCGGCATTCCTTGGCCTAAGATGCTGTAGATTCATCAGTGACAGAAGAAATTTTGGAAACGTAGGTGTATGAAGGACTGTATAAATGTACTGAGGTCCTGCATTACTGGGTGTCTGTAAGTCACGAATCACTGATGGGCAGCTCTATGTCTGGCTTGCTTAACTCAATTTCTTAAGATCTCGTACGGGTGACCATTAGAGACAAGTTAATCAGGCCAGACGGACATTGTCCTATTCCATCTCTTACCCTAAAGAATTTGAGTGTTCTGGGTGGAGGGACTACCTGAATATTGTTTGGCAAAGGGTGGGTGGATTTTAGGCATAGTACTGAGGAAACACTATTTGGTTGACACAATGTAGGGCAACATAATTTTGTCTTTTTCCTTACCTTCACATTTTTTTATCTTTCTGTCCTCATCTGCTTGCTTTTAAACTATGCTTCTCTTCAAATTATTTTTCCTTTGTACCAAACAATGCTCCAGCCCTAAAGAAAAATAGGGCTAAAACAAGAAAACACTCACACTAGTGAATATACTCTGTGAAGCATTTCCAGCTTTCCTTCTCTGTTTTTGGCTCTCTGCTGTGAAGCTGAGCTTAGCTCGATCTGTGTTCTCCCAGCTATCAGACAAGATCAGGAGATGCCATAGGGTGAGATTTGCAGGGAGTTATGATTCTTTTTTAATGCTGTTCTCTGTTATTACTATCTACAGAAGAACTTGCAGTTTATTGTACGCTTTTTCATCAGGGGTTTAGAGATCAGGTTAAAAAGTAATTCCAGAGCAACTACACTGTCTGATCTCCTGGTCCAGCATGGGTGGCTGACATGCCAGTGGGATGCTGCTGGAGTCAACCTTGTTTGTGCTGGATATGCTGTGCTTTCATTGTGTTTTTATCATTAGCATAGTAATAACAAACATTTGGACGGATGAAAGTTTTTCTGTTTTGATGCAGACACTGGGGTAAGGCTCTTGGTTTCTTCCAAGACAAAGCTTTTCTAATCAGATCACCTTGAATTGAACTAACATAAACAAGGTGGGCATTAACAAATTTTCAGAAGTGCTGTACTGCTTTCTTTTAAGTGGGTAGAATTAAGTTGTCCCATGACAAGCTCGATTCAAAATCCAGTATTTCTTGTTGTCCTCTTACTAATCTGTTTAGAAAGTGCTTAAAGTGACATATACATAGCACAACATTTTCCCTCTTCGCTATTTTAAAATATCAAAAGGACTTTGGTAAAAGACAGGGAATGTGTTTGAAATGAGACATGAGATGTTAATTTGGCCTCTCCTCTGCCTTGGCATTGGAATAGCAATTCATTGGCAAGTTAAAACATTCCCTTTTAGCTCCTGATGACCCCAACTAGCTTGAGCCCCCAAGCCATCAGTCTTTCTTCGTTTACCCTTCCTTCCTTGAGGCCATTGTTATTGGTTTTATAACAAGCAGGGTCTAGTATCATCAAACGCAGCTGTACACGTGCTGAGTGAGTGCTGTGACATAACAAATTACATTTTCCATAGGCTTTAGTCAAATGTATTTTCATTTATAATGTTACCAGAAAAAAAACCCTCCAAAAATCAGTAAGACTTGTTCTTCAGCACTTTCAGTTCCAAGGAAGGGAGTTATAAGAAAAAGAAGAAAATAAATACCAAGACAAGATGTATGTTTGTTAGGTAATTAATTTCTGAGAAACCAAATGTACCCTTAAGGATAGTTTAATCAGATACAGTTAGACACTCCATTCCTAGCTCCTGGCAGTGTTAAGGGATTCTCAGATCTCTGTATCTAATTATAATATCTGAACAACTATGGCTTCTTTTTCCCTATCAGATTTGTAGTTTATCTGTAACAGCTTCCACAGAAAATCACAGTGTGTAACTTTCCATCAAACAGAAGGAGTGTCATTGATTTTTTTTTTATATAACATTAGTGCCATTGGTAGATACCAAAGAAACCAGAATCCTGTTGTGCTAACCACTGAGTAAATATACAGAGTTATAAATTCTTCTGTAGTTTCCTTAGGTATGGTAGTTGTAGATGACAAAACAGTATCAGCAGTAACCAGTATTGTGCTCTTAAATAGATAAAACCCCCCAGTGCTCTTGATATTGTATAGTTAGCCAACATAGGACATAAGTTAGTTATCTGTATTTTTGGATGAGTGATCTGATTTTGAGAACTGAAAGGAAAGCTATCATTTAAAATGAAAATACTCAATTTTGGTTGTCCTTCATGAGCTCAACTAACAAATCCAAAGAGTATTTTGGCACACTCTAAGTTCTTCCCTGCTGATTTGTCAGTTGTATTTGCTATACAGAATATGCATTTGAATTTTGTTTTGTGCATTTCTTCACAGGGAGTTCCAAGCAGAATGTAATTGATTCAGATTTAAAGGATGCTTTTTCATCTTGTGTCACTTTTTAAGAATTGCAGTGTACTGCAAGATGCCACTAAATGCAGCAGGAACTTTGAGCTTTATTTATTTATACTATCTCTTAGTTTTTCTCTAATTGCAAATATCACTGGTGTGCAAGAAAATTGTCGGCACTTCATTTCCTTAAAAGGCTCTTGGTTGTATCAACCCAGAAATTATATAATCTTTTCTTGCTTCTGCTAAATGGAGCAGGAGCCCATTCTTGCTCCTGCTAAAGTCAGAAAATAAAATCTTTGCCAAGGATTTGCTGTTGACCAAAACTTCAGAATGCTTACAGGTGTTCTTACCGCATCTAGTGAGGAAGAACAATCCTGTCGAATCAGCCAAGTGGGAGGCTCTGCCTGTAAATCTGCAGTAAAGAATGTCTAGGGCATTCCTAATGGCAGCTCCATGTCCGCTGACCCTGGGAATGTCAACCATTAAAGGTTGAGTAGAAGTGTTTGGAAATTAATTTCCTCAAATGTTGTGAAATAAAATTATAAAACAGGAGTATTCTATCCATGCACATTTCTTTTGATCACAGCAGCAGAACGAAAGCAATTATAACCATAAAGAATTTTTCCAATTCATATGATTTTTCCTTCAAATAATAAGAGCTTCTCTCCAGTTCCCTCTCTAAAACAAAAGAAGTAACAATGTGAATAGTTTAGAAAACTTTAGACAAAAGCTGAGTTCCTTTACTGAACTACCTGAGCAAGTAAAAGTGCCATGAAATTGATTATCCCGTATGTCCATTGGAGCTGGTCTGGGCTTATTTTCTCCAAAGAGGACAGAGGGCATGGGGGAAGCAGCAAGAACATGAGGGATGGAGGAGCACAGTTCACACCCTTTTCAGAGTATGGAAAGCAGGAGGACCTGAGGGCGTCACCATTCAGACATAGGAGACAGCCTTGGGAAAACAGTCTTCACTAACCTTTTCACACAGCTTTTTGCTTCCACGTGCAGCTGCAATGACATTGCATTTGCTTTTGACTCATGGAGAAATTACTGTGTAAAACTCTCCCAGAACTTCCTGATGCTAATGAATATGTGTCAGGTTTTTTTTTTGCTACAGGATTTATCATGCTATAACCAGAAACTGTCAATTGTCTACAATGTTGAGTGACTGCTTCCTATTCTCCCTTGCACGCACACTTTGGAATGAACGTATCTCTTCCTTTGTGCGAGTTACCCACTTTTACTCAAAATGAACAGCTTTGGGGAGACTTTCCCTCTGAAAAGTCCTTAACTTTTGGATAAGTTTTTATCTTCTGGTCCAAGTTGCCGTAACTTTGTGACATAATACATAGTTTATTTTTATGAAATTCAGGGATGTTGGCAGGCCTGGAGGCTTTGGGTTGCAGTTGAATGAATGTTATTTTTTCCCCTCGTTTTTTCCTGAGATAATTCAAGTATTTTCTTCAATTTTTTGACTGAGTCTTATTATCAATACCTTCATTTTGATAGTACAAGGATGTGATTATTACAATAAAAAGACAGCATTACCCATGTAACTCCTGTGTATCTCTTTCTTCCTTTACTCACTCTTGTCTTTTAAATTAGAATCTCTATTCCCAGCTGATAAACCTGATTGAAATGTGACATTTTTATGCAAATAATTTCAGTAACAGTTTTGACATGCCACAACTATTTTTAAAATTTCAGCCTTTAAATTTTTTGTAAACATATGACTGATGGAAGGACAAACAGTGAACGGCCTTATTTTGTTTACGTAGCAGCATCAGTGTGCACACCAAGCGCACCTCAAGCCCTCAGCTTCTGTTCTGAATTGAGAATGTTCATGAGACAAGAGGCACTTCAAGATGTGTAGACAATAGCGCTTGGTCTCCTTTCAGTATATTTTTATATATACATATAAAAAATGGCCGGTAATATATTTATATATTACATTGCTGGTAATATTTAAAGCATGACAGTGGACTTACAAGGCTAACATGAGTTTCAGTGTTCTTCCTTTCAACTTTTGTCTTTGATGAACTCCCAAGTCTGAATAAGCAGTAAAACTCCTCAGTAATCAAATTGGAGCTGGGCCTAACTGCAAAAAAAAATGGCTTTTCCCTGTCAATAGCATGTCTGCACATCCCTCCTCCTGCTTGAGTGCTCTGCAATGAGGCTTATTTATGAAACTTCAGGTTTCAAAAATAAAATTCTGGCTTTCTAGAGCTGACTCAGGCTAGGTGTTCCCTTCTGAAACAAAATCTCTTACAAGTTTTCAGTGTGTCTAAAGAAAAAATATTTTGAACATGATACTTCTGATTTAAATAATTTCAATAACTACAATGTTTTCAGGCTACGGAAAAGAATAAGAGGGCAACAAATTTAATAACTGAACTTATACTATACAGAATGCTAATTACTGCTAAGGGCAATAAGTCAAGCACTCAAATGTTAGATTGCAATGGTGGGTGATTTAACCCTGGCTAGACACCGGGCACCCACAAAACCGACTCTGTCCCTCCCCTCCTCAGGTGGGCAGGGTAGAAAAAAAAATATAATCAAAGTCTCATGGGTGGAGATAAGGAAACCAAAAGCAACACAGAAGACCAGGCTGCCGGAGGGTCCTTTAGTGTCTGAGTAAAATCATCAAAGTAAGTAAATTCAGTAGGGTTTTCAGAGTGCGTGTGTATGTTGGTTACTTGTTTTATTTCTCAGTAACAAACACTCACTAGTTTAAATTTGTTTTCTCTTTTGTCTTTGTCTACTACTGCTTCTCTAGCCACTTTCAAGTTGTTAAGCATTTTTCTTTTTAATAATTCCAGATTACAAAGACTGGCTGTAAGCAGCACCATCTAGTTCTTTCCTAACAGGCAACTGAATACAGTGTAGGAGCAACTGAGGAAAATATCAATTGAATTGGACTTGTAACTTTTATTTTAACTGCTATCAAATGATCTGATAGGAAGTGCATGGCTGGAAAAATGCTTACGATATGTCATACATCTTGTTAAGCTGCTGACTCCTTTCCTACAAAAACTCTCTTGACAAGTACATCTACCTTATTGTGTTCACTATCAGTCTCAGAGATTGAATAGGCTGAGAGCAAGTGAGATCTTGGTCACATAAATATGCTGTCTGTGCCTAACTAAAGGGGTAAATGAACTCTCATTCAAGACAGTCAAACCCTTTATAGGAAAACCCATTACTAATCAGACTTATTTTTGTTAATTTCTATTTAATTTATGTGCATTTTTAGTAGATTTAAGATATGCTCAAAACAAAACGAGAAGGTTCATACAGGGGTTTGCACTAATTTAGATAAATGACTTTTTAAAAATTGTTTTAAAAGTCACTTTTAAAAGATGTTGGCCTAATTTGAGAATTTACTATTAAATTCTTGTGCATGGACAACTCCACCGTCACTTGGTTAGCTTGTTTTAGGGTTCCTAGAGCTAGATCAGTGCCACAGAAATTTTGTCCAAGTTATGAGAACTTCACAGTTGGTTAAAATTCCTTGTAGAAATTGTGATAGTCTAATTCTATGAAAGCAGAGGTTATGCCATGTATCCTCTCTACCCACACATCCCCCAAAAAGACAGCTCAAAACTGAAGTCTAGATGAGCTCTAGATCCTGTGTTTTAGACCTCTTGGCAGTGATAAAGTCATATAAATATATATATACATACGCTCTATGTGCTCTCTCCAAATTCCATTTGTAGTGCTGGGTGATGTAGTAACACAGGAATTCAATATTAATGATTAGGGACAAGCAGACAG
Source organism: Origma solitaria (assembly GCA_013397895.1). Classification (NCBI taxonomy): domain Eukaryota; kingdom Metazoa; phylum Chordata; class Aves; order Passeriformes; family Acanthizidae; genus Origma; species Origma solitaria. Next base: position 974,829 of record VZRL01003651.1, on the reverse strand, counting down.
AGAGGAGCAACTAATGGATTGCTAATATATACCCTGGCTTAGTTTGAAGAGGTGTCTTGGGACTAATATCCAAAAGAATGGAAACTTATATTAGTCTATATAAGAAAATTGTGTAAGGCAGCAGAATATATTACCATCCAAAGTAGAGGGAAAAAACATAAATATTTTTATTATGTATTAATTAAAAAATCTGTGAATCTTGATTCAAATTTAATAGCCCTTATGTCTTAGGTTTGTAAAACTACATATTTCAATCTAAATTCTGACCTATGTAAGAGAACAGAGTTATTAATATTTCCTATTATTTCTACTCCTCAAACTTTATGACTGGATTTCTCCAAGGCATTCTTCATTCTCACTCCTATCTTCCTCTTCATTTTGAAAGTATCAGTTCAGGGAATTGGCTGAAAGATACAAAAACACACACATAAAAATTGTTTGACTGACGGTATTCATTGTGAAGTATTCTTTTTTTTTCCTGGAGGAGACATGAAGGTGAATCAGGAAATGGATGGCATTTTCAGATCACATGAATCAGTACCCAAAAATTCATCATTTTCACCAAATATGTAACTACTTTTAGGGACTTGAAGTTAGATGAACCTTAGTTAGAACTCATATAATAACTTCTTTAACTGCCTTATCTGTCATAGACTTTAATGGAAAGAAAGCAGCAATTACTAAAAATCAGCTCACAGACTTATAAATGTAAATGAACACTTATTTATATTATATAGCTGGCTTGAAAATATCTTACGCATTCATAAAATAAACCATGTTGTTTATGAAGAGGCTTAATAATACAAATGCCATGAGAAATGTTATTATCTTTTGATGACATAAACTCATCAGAAGAACATACAATTCTCAAAAGTCAGGTTTCAGACTCTCACCTAGCTTTTCCTGATTCATAGATATTATGGAGACCAGTCGGTTTAAATATAGCACATAACATGAGACAGTAATTTAATAGAAAACAGCAAAGTTTTTAATTATTGACATTTATTTCCCTCTAATTTAAATCAAGTATTGCAATGGTGTCTTTTGCTAAGACAATTAAAATTACGCTCAGTCTGGCCTTGTCCTGTGTCTGCTACTGGACATACACAGCTACAGCCTTTCCTGGCCTGCTTTTGAACAGAAATGGGTCCCTACCAGACCCATCTGACGATGAGGATGGCAAACTTAAATCCTCTGAGTCATCTGCTTTCCTGGGATGAAGATGTCATTCCTATTTTTACGTATAGCAACTTTGCAAGTCCTTGGTATTTAAATATGGCAGACTCATCATGACCCAGCCTTGGAAGATGAAGTTGCTCAATGCAGGCGTGAGTGCTAAGGGCTTGCTCAACGCAAATTCAGTAGGGAAAATACTGAATCTCAGTGGGAAAGAAGAAAGTAATGGAGACTTGATGATTAGGTATTTCAACAATGTCATGTAAGTTAGGTAAATCCAAGGCACCAGACTGCATAAACTCTCTGTTCTTATTGGTTCGGGAAAGGGAGCTTGTTTGCATGCACCATTCTCCCGCCTGGTTTGCTCTGGAAAAGTTCTGGTGATCAGTAGGGTTTCTCCTAAGTAATAAATGATGTGGTTAAAAAACCAAAAGTAGGCAATTAACTGTGAGACTTCAAAGTTTTCCTCTGCCTGTTTCTCATGAATTAAACAAAAATGACTAATGTTTTCAATGGTCTGGAAAAAGCAACATGCAGTGGTAATAAAGACTTTGAACTCTGTGATTGTGAAGCAAGCAAAGTCCTTTCCCTTAAATCAAGATTCAGTTTTACTGAAGCTAACACGTTCTTCCTTTTCTTTTTTTTTTTTTTTTAACTCAAAATTTCAATTTACTGTTTTTCACTCTGTTTTTCTAAATGGTGGAAGAGATGCTTACTCTCCACGGTGCTTTTGATGGGTAATGTGAAGACAGGCCTTCCCTTACACTGTGACTTTCCCACCTAAACAGATGGAAATCCACCCCCTTCCCTGTTTTTTAACACTGCTTATATCCTGCCACCACAGGAATGAGCTGAAATCTGGCTTCCCACCAAACTGGCCAAAAGCCTGAAGGTGCTGTGCAGCTTTTCCTCTTCCAAATGCAGTACCTTTACTGCTTCCACATACTGCCACCCCTTAATAAGCTAGGATCTATTTTGTTGGAAGGAGAGATCAAATATTACTAACAGTGTGAAATATAATGCCAGGAAAATACACAGCAGAAGAGGAGGACAAGCTCCATACTAGAAGAAAAGCTAGATGGGATGGACTTGGTCTTCTGAACATTTTTTTTCGCTTCCTTAATTCAGATAGCAGAGCTTCTCCTGCTGCTTTCTGCTTTGCCTTCGGTATAATATTCCTGGATTATGTTAGAATACCCTTATTTATTTTGGATATACTAACACAGTGAGGCTTAGCCTAGGATTGAGACACCACTGTGCAACTTGTAACAAAAAAGCCCTCAGCGCCTACTTGCAAGGGTACATCTGGGGATTGCATCACCTAAAATTGCTGGGCTCACTCACTCAACTCATCTGGTTTAACTCTGTAACTTAGACATAGCAAGAGTTACACGTAACATTAAAAATGTTACATTTTGTACCTTTATTTCAAACATAGTTAATCTCACAGGCAGTTTCAGACATCTTTGCCCTTGAGCTTTAAAAATAAAATTAAATAAAATTAAGCATTGACATCATTACTGTTCTTTCATGAAACTAGTACTGAGCTATAAAGTGTGTGACTTAAAAGCTCTGGAGGTGATATAGAGTCAATATGATTCCAGTGGAATTTTTCTTAGAATGTACTGTATGTCATTAATTCAGTGGGATATAAAGATATAAATGTGGTGAGTTTTGGGGTTCTGTTTATTTTTTACTTGTATGCTTATTGTTTCATAGCCAAAGTGCAGAGGAGTTGTTAGAGGCTAAAATGTACATCACTCCAGGGGCTAGAATTTTGATAGGTTTTTTTTTTTTTTTTTTTTCCTGGCAGTTGGTTTTGGATGCACAGTGCTTACTTTTCACAGATAAAGTAAGGATTTTTTTTTTGGTTTTTTTTTTTTTTTTTTACACAGCAGTTGGAAAAACAAATATATCTCCTCTTTAAAAAGAAAGTCTAAATGTATTGTACTAGGTGAAGACATAAAAAGTGTGGCACTTGTTGATGTGAAGAGACATGTCTTACTAACACTCTAAAGAAGTTAACAGAGTAGATATGTGAATCATCTTATATCTGTGCTTACTTTGATGACAACTTTTAGATGTAAAATGAATTCTTATATTTTCTGTACAAGTGTTTTCTGGATAAGAAGGAAATCACGTGAGAAAGTGACCTCAGGCATTATGGTAATTACAGTGGTGGCTTATCAAACTCTATTGTTATAAATAAGGAAACATCCTTGACTGTCAGGGTTACATGACTTTAATGAAAAAAAAAAAAGTTTGGCCTTTAGTATTTGGGCTGGTTTTTTTAATACCAACAATTAATCAGAAAGAATGTTCCAAATTCCAGGACTTCATTTTTAATGATAATTTCAAACTTCCGTTAATGTTTCTACTTGAACAAGTTTCTTTTATATCCTAGCCAAAGTGAAATTCTCCCTTGAGCTGGAAGTTTAAGGCAATTTGGATTTGCAACATTTGGCTTCTGATAAGTTTTGATGCTAGTTGTTTTAATTAGCTAATTTTTATAGGATTACTCTAGCATGGATCAATTCCATGGTTTTGTTTGTTTTAATAAACTCCTACTACTTTAAGTCTTCTAAATGGAGGTCTTGCTGCAAACAACAAATGTCAGTTTCTGCTGCACTTTGTAGGAGAAATGCGCAAATGTTGTCATAAAAGAAAAACCAACTGTGATGGAATTAATTACAATGCAGACATGAACAAAAATAACCTCCTTGTTTAATACAGGTGAGCTGGCAAAACACAAAGACACGCGTCGGAAACCCGGTGAGCGCGAAATACAAACGCACGTACCTGGGGAGATGCCTGCGCGCCCCGGCTGCAGCCCCGCACTGCCACGTCTCACTGTCCCACGAACGCTCCGGGACCTTTATAGGGGACTCTCCCAGGGCCTGGAAATGAACTTTTGGGGCTGACACGTCGATCGTGCCACGGGGGGAGGGAGGGGACTGGAGGGGGCGGAGAGGGACTCGCCGGAGGCTCTTACGTGGCGGCAGAAATGTCAGCACCGCGCTTCCCGCGCAGCGGGGCCGCGGGCTCCTGTCGCCTGCGCGGTTCCGCGCCGGACCGCGGGGTCCGGGCCGGGACACCGGGACCCTGGCGGGCTGCGGCAGGGCGTGTGCGGGGTGCAGGAGCGCAGCTTGGGCGCTCCCGTGCCCCTTCCGTCCCGCTGGTGCCCGGCTCTCCTTCGCCTCCTCTATCTGCTGCTCCCCAGTTTTGGTACATTCCCCCTGCCCCGGATCCCCGGGCAGCGGCCGGGAGCCCCTGCGGGCCCGGCAGCGGCGGAGCTGCCCCTTGCCCACCGCCTCCCCTCCCTCCCGCTGTCGCTTGCTGCAGCTCGCCAGCATTTGTTGTGCTTGGTTCTCCAGGCGCTGGGGCGCCCCTGCTCAGATGTGATGGTAAAGGAACAGCCTCAGGTCATGTTTTTTCGAGCTGCGGTGATTAAGGAATAAAAGGAAATAAAAATAAAAAAAACCCCAAACCCCAAGGACAAATATCTCAACCAGTTGCAACTTCTCCGCTGGCCCGGAGGGGGGAGCGCGGGGGAGGGCAGGGAGTAATGCGAGATCGCCCCAGCCCGGGGCAGCGCCGGCTGCGGGACGAGGCGAGCCGCGCACCGCACCGCATCGCCTCGCATCGCATCGCATCGCCTCG